>JABJVR010000035.1:16663345-16707339 GCA_025773905.1 Chitala chitala
CCTAGATGGTGGCTGGCCTGCATGACGGCAGCCAAGAAAGTGGTAGTTCAAAGGTGGCTCCCTCCTCACGACCTTTCAATTAAACATTGGTTGTATACCCTGTTGGATATCCTATATATGGAACTATCATCAGCTAGACTCAACCACGCCAATGTTTCCACTATCCAAACCTGGCTGAATGGAATTAATAGAGTTAAAACTCTCCTTGCGACAGTTTGACCGAATTTTTATTCATTTATTTACTTTTTCTTTTTACTATTATTTCCTTATCATTTTTCAACCCTTTTCAACATGTATTGTCAAACTGTATAACACTTAAACCTGTGGATTTGTTATGTGTTGGTTGGGAGGGTGAGAGGGGACGGGGGTTTTCAGAATTATTTTCTGTTATTTCCTATAATGTTGTAACCTTTGCACATCTTTGTTAAAATGTTAATAAAAACTGAGTTACAAAAAAAAAACATACGGGTGAGGTTAATGGTGATTGAGCAAATGAATGATTACACATATCTGGAATGCAGAAGTCAGATATCTGTTGCATAATGTTTGCGTTGCTGTAGTCCTATTTTGTTTTAAAATGTATAGTTTATTTTACTAATTTTTATGATGCTTTTAGAAAAATGGACTTAAAACACTCACCGAGCACTTTACTAGGAAACTATACTAATACTGGGTAGATCCCCCTTTGCTTTCCAAACATCCTCGGTTCTTCATGGCATGGATTCCACAAGATGTTGGACACATTACTTTGAGATTTTGATCCATGCTCACATGATCAAATCATGCAACTTCTGCAGATTTGTCAGCTGCACATTCATGCTGCTAACCTCCCGTTCCGCCACATCCCAAAGGTGTTCTACTGGATTTAGATCCAGTGGCTGGGAAGGCCACTGTAGATCACTGATCTCATTGTCTTGTTCGTGTAACCAGGTTGAGAAGACTTTACTTGTATGGGTACTGGAAGCAGCAATTAAAATATGGGTAAATTGTGGTCTTAAAGGTATACACATTACATTGTCAGCAACAATAATCAGATAAGCTGTGGTATTCAAGTGATGGTGGAGTGGAATTGGTTTTAACAGGCCCAAAGTGTGGCAAGAAAATACTCCTCACACCAATACACCATGACCACCACCCTGGAAGGTTGTTATAAGGCAGGCTAAGTTAATTGATTAATACCGTTGACATCAAATTCTAACCCTACCATCTGTGTGCCTCAGCAGAAACAAAGATTCATCAGACCAGGGTGACATGGTCTTCTGCTGTTGTGGACCATCTGCCTGTAGGTTCAAGGTGTTGTGCATTCTAGGATACTTTTATGCTCACCACAGTGTTTATTGGACTTACTGTTGCCTTTCTGTCAGCTCACACCAGGATGGCCTTCCTTTGACCTCTCATCAACAAGGTATCTCCATCCACAGAACTGCTGCTCACTGGATAGTATTTGTTTTTCTTGAGATTAATAACATCTACAAATATGCTTCTATTTCATTCACCTTTGATGAATGTAGTCTTGGTGGAGGATTTGATGGCATCAGGCGATATCCAACAATCCTAGGGGGTTTCAACCCCAAACCGCAACACCCTCCCGATGATTGGTCAGCAGTGGTGGCAACTCACAGCCCATCTCCCCCTCCTGATTTCCATCTTAGCTCCTGTCTCCTGTTCTATAACTAACCAGAGGCTCTTTCTGCTGCCTCCCCCATTCTGCAAACTACTACAGCCAGCCTTTATTAGGAATAGCAGTGCTCACCATCCACTCCCCCTGCACTCACCCAAAGGGTTCTAAAAAAGAGTATCATGCTCTAGGCTTACTTTTTACAAACAGGGACTGGACATGATTTTAAAATAGTAAGAACAAGTGGTGTTGAAAAATATTGGGAAATAATGCAATGTAGCCCGTTTCCTTCTGCTAAAAAACTGAACCTTGTTAGATGGTTCATCTTACTTTCACACCAGCCCTTACAGATTTTTACAACTCTAGTTCCCATGTTAAGCCCCAGTCCTCACACTCCACAGCACACACCAGTCAAACTAATCACATCTTGGTTAAGATGTCATTCCCCAGAATATTAGAATCTCAAGTGATTGTTTCGTCATTCACCCAGCACTACTCCCCTTTACATCTCACCAACATTCTCTCATGCTTTGCGACCTGTTGTCTGTCACAAGCAAGTCTGACTGTTTGTTTACTTCTGTTTAGTAGATTGACTTTTGGATTTGTATTATTCTTAACCAACAAATTATTGGATTACCTCTTCAATTTGTTAAAGATTTTTAGATTTGAAACCTGTTCTTTCTATTTGATCATGACTTTGAGTATTGAATTTTGGTTATAACTACATCTGTTTGGTTTTTGACTTTGTTGCCAATAAATCTGTCCAAGGTTTTGGGATTCTAAATTTTTTATTAAAATTTATGTGTGCGATGACAGAAAGACAAAGTTCTAACCCTACTGTTCTTGTTTTCGCAACAATATTTCTCATGGCTTTCTGGCAGGTTGCCACATTTCAGGAAAACTGGTTTGTGAAGCTGCCATGTTTATTTATAGTTGTGTTAAAAAATAGTAAACCTTAAATATGATATTAAAACCATCTTTACATTCTGCTAGTCCCTTCTGTAGCTATGGGGCATATTTGTGATGAGGATAGGTCCATTTGTACTATTTGTATTTGGACAGCCAGACAGTTTAGGGAGTTTTGCTGATCAACTGCTTCTTTTATTCATCGTTAGTAACTTCAATTTATCTTCGGTGTTCTATCTTTCTTACACTACTTTGTAATTTCAGTACTTCTCACTCACAATATATACTATACGTTCTCATATTTCAACTGCTTTCTAAAATTTATTCTGTACATTTTCTGTGTAAAACTCAGAAAAAATCTTATTACAAATGTAATTATTGTTTGCTGATTGCCAAATGGAAGGAAAGGTGAGGCATAGATCTAAAAACACTTTAATGTCAAAGATCATATTAGATGACGACTTTAACAATTCTGGAAATTATTTCTGACATATATTAAAATTTCTGTCTCATGAATTATATCAACCAAGTTAATTAATAAGTTAACCAGACAGTGCTATTTAATATTTTATTATGGAAATATTTTATTTTTTCATATGCTACTAAACATCCCTCTACTGAGTGAAATCACTCATGTTAGAGACGTTAATTGGGCAATTCTATATAGCAATAAAACCTCAGGAATGCACAATGTATTCTACCACTGTTGCATTCCTATAACACAACAAAGGGAGAAAAAAAGTTATCTGAAAGTGGGAATTACTGAATTATCAGAAATTTTAGCATCCGAGAAACCTCACAAGTTCTGTTTAAAGTCTAAGGTGTTTTTCCTTCTCTGGCTTTGTGTGCATCTACTGTGCAATAAAATAATCTGTCCTTGTTGCATGTTTGTGCCCCATGATGGAGGATGTTCTCAGCTGTGCGCCTTAGTTATATTAAACACATTTGAAGTCTGCCTCAGTCTTATTCTATGTATGGCAAAATAAACAGTAAAATAAACAGCATGGTTAGATACCGGAGAACAGACAAGGAGCCAGTGCCATGGTGCCATAGAGAGCGTACGTCTTTTACAAATCAAAATCACACCCAGAACGCAGCAGCAGATAAAGCAACAGCGACACCTACTGGTGTTACAGTTTTGCACTGCCTAGAGGATCAGTTTAAATACATCAACATTTCTAGATTTTTCACACTGGTAAAAATTATTTGTTAAATACATTTTCACCTTTAAAACTTCAAATTAAAATTTACCAGGGTAAATGTTCATACATTGAATTAGGTTGTACCTGTGATATTGTTAGCTGAATAAAATGGTGGCTAGGTGGGTCAATGGGTAGAACATCAGGCTGGGATGTAAAAGTCTCCTGGTTCGAATTAAAGCCCAGCCACCTGGTGTGTCCTTGAGCAAGACGCCCTACACTAGCTCATTGTAATAGATATTGTAAGACATTGATAGAAATGTTGTAAGTCACTTTGGATAAAAGTGTCTGCTAAATGACTAATTTAATAATAAACAGTACTGTTTACTGTATGTTCCTCGAATATTAACTAGTCTGTCTGAGTTAACAAGTGTAAATAATTACAGTCACATGTGATATTAAAAGGGTGTGAAGTGGTTTTGGAATGTTTGGAATACATTTGAATGTCTCCTACCTAAACATTTTCCCAATATTTTATAAAGCTGTTGTGGTGGCCCATGTTGGACCAACGTCAAAATGCACATTGACAGTGAAAAGTGAACAAGAGTGGAATGCACTTTTAGGAATCTTTCTAACAAATTTCTCCTGAATCCCTCTCAGTTCCATATACAGTTATGATGCTCTATGGTGCACAAGTGAGCTCCTTGTGGCCAATGGCTCAATGAATAGTACATCTGGTGAGAATGTAAAAGTCTCCTGGTTCAAATCCTGTTCCAGCTAATAGGTATGCTCTTACACAAGCCATTCAGGCCTAACTCCCCAGGCACTGAATGATAGCTGCTACCTAAGAATAGAATGGGTTAAATGAGGAAGACCAGTGTCATCATAACAAGTGTTTTGGAAAACATATACAAGTATACTCAGTGTAAGAGCCATATGCATTTTAACCATCAAGGCACCTGGATTTTTAGCCCAATTCGGCTCTGTGGACTTGTGGACAATGCAGCCCTTGTGGACTTGCTACCTACTGGATTCGTTGCTGGACTTATGCTGAGTGTTCGTTTGATCTTCTGGATTGTAGGTACATTTGCTGTTGCAACATTATCATGGCCAAGTATTATGTGTGCACAGAATTGGGCTGATTGTAATTTCAATGCATTGGTTCCCAAACCCTAATGAACATTGTTTATGGGAATGATTTTATGTGTTCACAAGTGTATATAAAATGGAAGATGAAAAGGGTATTGGAGGGTCTGTTGAAGTCAGTTTACCTGCTGCTAAAAAGGAGTCTGTAAAGGGGAAAAGACTTGTTAAATTAACAGCAAAGGCCTTTTTGTAAAAGCTTGATACTTTGCAGAACTTAAGAAAATCTAAGCTAAATAAGTCTCAGAAACTGATAGAGTCTATTAACAAGTTATTCTGTGATGACAAAGTATACGAGGTACGTTTGGTTTTTGAAGATGATTCCAGTTAATAATTTGATTGAGCGTGTAAACAAATGGCTATCAGACACAAGTCAGAAAGGTTCTGAAATGGGTGATGTAAATATTGATGTTGGTCCTGGAGACAGTATCTCGAATGTGTCTCATATTACCTCCAAACGTAGTAAACACATCTCAAGCAGTAGCAGAGCTACCATATTATCTGCACGCATCCAGGCAGAGGCAGAGAAGGCTGCACTTATGGCACGTGCTTCTGCATTAAAAACCAAACATGCCATGGAAGCACAGGAGGAAGAATTGAGACATAGGAAGGAACACCTGGAATTGGATGCTGAAATAGCAGCATCAACTGCAAAAATCGCCGTGTTGGAAATGTTGGATAATCCAAGCAAATGTTCACATAGTGAACGTTCCTGCTCAAAGGTACAGCATAAAGAACAAATGATGGTTAATGTAACTGAACCACACAACTTTGAATCTTCACAGACAAAGTGTTTGAATCCTGGTGCAAAAGAATTTGTACCAGTGAATACAGCTGGAGCAGCTGGTATTTCTGTGTCACAGCTCATCTCGAAGCCACAGGTAAAGGGAAAGAAATATCAACGAATATACATGTCTGAACCATGTTATGTCCCTCATTCTGCTCAAGAGCATCAAGGCAATACGGAGGATCAGCAGATGGCAGACTTTCTGTCTTCTCAGGATGATCCCCTCTTTGAAGTTTTAAAGAGGCAACAGGAATTAACAACTCACCTTCTTCAGCAGCAAGTCAATCCTCAAATTTTACCAAAAAAGGAGATTCCAATTTTTTATGGAGACCCACTTCAATATCTTCTATTCATAAGAGCATTTGAGCAAGGCATTGAGGAGAAAACTGCGAACTCCACGGATCGTTTGCACTTCCTTGAGCAGTTTGATAGGGGGCAGCATAAAGACCTGGTTCTCAGTTGTCAACATTTAGCTCCAGACAGAGGATACGTATTGGCAAAAAATTTGTTAAAGGAATATTTTGGCAATGAAGTTAAAGTATCTACTGCCTATTTGGAGAGAGCCTTGGGTTGGCCAACTTTAAAGGCCGAGGATGTAAAGGGGCTACAGGCATATTCTTTGTTTTTGCGCACATGTTGCAATACAATGGATGATCTTTCATACATGCAAGAACTCAATATGCCTAGCAACATGAAAATTGTGGTAATGAAACTGCCCTACAAGCTAAGAGAGCAGTGGAGAGCAAAGGCTTGTGAAATTATGGAATCCAGTCAAGCCAGAGCAAAGTTTGCAAACATCGTGGAGTCTGTTGAAAAACAGGTTAAAACGGCATCCGATCCAGTGTTTGGAGATATCCAGGACAAACAAGGCTTAGGTAAATCTAAAAGCCAAGCACGCAAGAATGTTAGAGGAAATAGTAGTTTTGCTACTAATGTTGCTGTTTCATATCCATCAAAAAAGACTTCTAATATGGCATTACAGCAAGGATACTGTTCTTCATCTAAATCTAAGGGAAAATGTGTATTCTGTGCAAATAAACATTGACTGGAAAGATGTTTTGTTTTCAAGAAAAAGGCTCAACGAGACAAGATTGAATTTTTAAAAGTCAAAGGAATTTGTTTTGGCTGTTTGAAGACAGGACATATGAGTAAGGAATGTGACAATCGCTTGATTTGTGATGTTTGTGGAGAATCCCATCCTACTATTCTGCATATATATAGTAAGGAGGTAAATGTGCAAGAACCAGAGGAAAGGTGCAAAGTAGTAGTAAACTTGTGGTCAAATAGGGGCCAGGAATGATAAGACTTTAATGCTGATCATACCGGTTCAAGTGAAAGCTATCAAAGGTAGCAAAGTGATACAGACATATGCTTTTCTGGACCCTGGAAGTTCAGCTACATTTTGTTCAGAACATCTAATGAAAGAGCTGAATACAAGTGGAAAGCGGGTTAATATTCTTCTCCGTACCATGGGGCAGGAAGATTCTGTGTCCTACAATGTTATTGATGGTCTTGAAATCTGCAGTATACACAGCAACCATTTCTTTCCACTTCCTGCTGTATACACACAACAAAAAATGCCTGTTAACTCTGAGAACATTATTTCTCAAGAGGAGCTGTTTAAATGGTCATACTTGGACAAGGTTAAAATTCCCTACATTCAAGCAGATGTTGATTTGTTGATTGGAACTAATGCAGCCAATGTGATGGAACCATATGAAATAATAAACAGTCATGGTAATGGGCCATTTTCCATTAAAACCCTATTGGGATGGGTTGTTAATGGGACTGTGAAAGGAAACAGTGACTACAAGAATGAAGTTGGGCATTTTGTTACTGTTAATAGGATTTCTATTGTTAATTTGGAGGAGCTGCTTAACCATCAGTTTAATCATGATTTTAGTGACATGTCTGCTGAAAAAAGTGAAATGTGAGGGGAAGATCTTCGGTTCATGAACATTATGAACAGTACTGTCATGTTTCAAGATGGACATTACTGCTTACGATTACCATTAAAGAATGAGAATGTCATGTTGCCTGATAACCTTTGTGTTGCTAAGCAATGATTAAATGGACTGAAAAGGAAACTGGAGAGAAATCAAGAGTTTCATGAGATGTACACTAATTTTCTTGCTGATGTTTTACAGAAAGGTTATGCTGTGAAGGTACCTGCTCAAGAACTAGAACATGCGGATGGCAAAGTTTGGTACATTCCTCATCATGGGGTGTTTCCCCCAAAAAAGGGAACATTGAGAGTTGTGTTTGACTGTGGAGCAGCATATAAAGGAACATCGCTCAACGGTCAACTGCTGCAAGGGCCCAACCTTACCAATTCATTGGTAGGTGTTTTGATGAGATTCCGACAGGAACCGGTGGCCTTTATGGCAGATATTGAGGCAATGTTCCATCAAGTTAAAGTGGTTAAAGAAGACGTAGATTTTTTGCATTTCTTATGGTGGCCTGACAGAGATTTGACCAGAGAGCCTTATACATTCAGAATGGCAGTTCATCTGTTTGGAGCTGTGTCTTCTCCAAGTTGCGCTTGTTATGCCTCAAAGCAGACAGCAAAGGACAATCAAGCTGAATTTCCATTAGAGGTATCTGAAACCATCAATAATAACTTTTATATGGATGACTGTTTGAAGAGTGTTTCTTTGGAGGAAGTAGCCATTTCTATGGTTAAGTGTCTCACTGTGATCTGCCGTAAAGGAGGTTTCTGTAAGGTGCCGTAAGGTGCTTCAGTCAATTCCTGAGGAGTATCGAGCTAAGGAGGTACAATGTCTTGATTTGGATCGAGACAAGTTGCCAGTTGAAAGAGCTTTAGGTCTGCAGCGGAGTGTAAAAGCTGATACCTTTCAATTTTAAAACAGTGTGAAAGGTCAACCATATACTAGGAGAAGCATTTTATCTGTGATAAGCTCTGTCTATGATCTAATGGGCTTTCTAGCACCACTTATTCTGCCAGCCAGGGTGTTTTTGCAGGAATTGTGTAGACAGAATTTGGGTTGGGACAATGAAATACCATCAGTCTTCCTGAAGCAGTGGCATCATTGGCTTATCGGTTTGGACAGAGTTGCAGAATTCCAGGTGAGCAGATGTTTAAAACCAATGGATTTTGGACTACCTATACATGCTTGTTTACATAATTTTTCAGATGCTTGTGAAGCTGGATATGGGACAGTTTCTTATCTCAAGATATATAACAATGCAAACAGGGTACATGTGGCCTTCTTATTGGGTAAGGCTAGAGTAACACCGCTGAAACCCATGACCATACCTCGGTTAGAGATTACAGCTGCCGTCTTGGCTGTTAAGGTTGATGCCATGTTGAAGAAGGAGCTGCAACTCCCACTTGGAGATTTGGTTTTTTGGACCAATAGCATTACTGTCCTCAGTTATATTAATAACGAGGACAAAAGATTTCAGACTTTCATTGCACATAGAGTGTCTTTTATAAGAGACTCTACATAACCCCAACAGTGGAGATATATCCCTACTAAAGATAATCCAGCAAATGATGCATCTCGTGGATTGAGTGTGGAACGTTTCTTGAATAATAACCAATGGATCAAGGGTCTGAGCTTTCTCTGGAAGTCAAGGGATATATCGTTTCCCAAAAGTGATTTGATTCTGACTAATGAGGACCCAGAGGTTAAAAGGGCCATTAAAGCGAATGCAGTGGTCTTGCAGAATGGACAAAATGCCACAAGTAGACTTATCCATTACTTTTCAGAATGGAGGCGTCTAAAGGTTGCAGTTGCTTGGTATCTAAAGCTGCAGATATTTCTGATGGAGCTGAGTCGCAAAACGAAGTCGTCGTCTTTGGTGCAGTTTGACAGCATTGCTGTAGACATTAAACTACAGGAGTTTAAAGCATCTCTAGGCAGACAAAGTTTGACTGTTGAGGATCTATTTAAAGCTGGGATGGGCATTATTCGTTTCAGTCAGCAGGAGCAATTTCAAGCAGAACTTGCTGAACTCCAGAAAGGAAACATAGGAGTTAAAAGAAGTAGTACCGTTTACAGTTTGGATCCCGTGTTGCATAATGGACTGTTGCTTGTGGGAGGAAGACTTGGTAAGTCAGCTATGCCTGTAGAAATGAAACATCCCATCCTCTTATCTAAAGATCATCATGTATCACATCTTATACTTCGTGATGTTCATGAGCAGTTGGGTCATGCTGGCAGAAACCAAATGCTTTCTAAGCTCCAGTACAAATATTGGATTATAAAGGGCAACTCTTGCAAAGAATATAATTTCCAAATGTGTCATCTGTAAACATTATAAAGGATGGGTGGGTGAACAGAAGATGGCAGATCTTCCAGTGGAAAGAATCATCCCAGACCTACCTCCTTTCACTAACGTAGGAGTTGATTTTTTTGGGCCCTTTGAAGTAAAAAGAGGACAGAGTAAGGTGAAGTGCTATGGAGTAATATTTACTTGTATGGCAAGCAGAGCAGTACATTTGGAAATGGCATACTCGCTTGATACGGATTCATGCATTAATGCATTACATAGATTCATTTGTCGCCGTGGACAAGTGTCTCACATGGTGTCAGACAATGGGACAAATTTCATTGGTGCTGAACGGGAATTAAAGGAAGCTCTTGTTGCATTGAACAATGAGAGGGTTCAAGGGGCCTTGCTGCAGAAGGGAGTTCAGTGGAGCTTTAATCCTCCTGCAGGCGCTTGCTATGGTGTAGTGTGGGAGCATATTATTTGAATGGTGAAACAGATTTTGTGTACAGTCCTTAGACAACAAACACTGGATGATGAAGCATTGCAGACTGTACTGTGTGAGGCAGAAGCTAATTTGAATGATCGGACTATCTCTAAACTGTCCAGCGATCCAAATGACTTGGAAGCCCTTACTCCGAATCATATTCTACTCCTGCGAGGCAATCCTACACTGCCGCCTGGGTTGTTTGAAAAATCTGATATGTACATTAAATTGTATTTTGAACATTCTTGCTGTATTTGAACATTCTTGCTGTATTTGAACATTTTTGTTGTAATTGAACATTCAATGTTGTATTTGTGTAAGGCTCCATTTGAATGAATTTGTAATTGTTATTTGTTATAACAATTAAGGGGCCGGTGTGTAAGAGCCATATGCATTTTAACTTCCTGTCCAGTAGGGCACTGCTTCGTTTGTATAACTGTGCCCTAGTGGATAATGGAGAGGTGGTAATGGGGAAACACGGTTTTTGACCGTGCTGCAGGGTAGAATGCTAGAAGGAAACTGAAACTTGGAAAACGTTTGTATAACATTTTTGGAATGTATTTTATATGCTTGGAACAATATGAGCGATAAGAAGCTGACTTTAAATATTTATTCATGGAAGGAAATAAAAGAATTGTTGCATATCATTGGCATAGACTCTGTTTGACCGCGTTAAAACTGATTCACTCCTGTTACCAACCGTAACAGCTACTGGAAAGGCCGTACTCAGTGACAATAAAAGCTTGTGTCACCTCATAATTACACCATATGGAAAACTGAAAAAATTAAATTATAAAATTTTTTTTTTATTTTATGAAAAGTGGTTTGAGCATAATATTCTAGCAAATCAGTTATTCAACGTAAACTACTTAGAATTTTTGTCCACTTTCACATCCCAGTCTATGAAGGAGTTTGCCATAGTTGTAAATGCTGTACCTTCTGGAGCGTTGATACTGTTAAAAGACGTCCTTGTATACCAGTTTTCATTACAAAATTTAGACCTGGCTTAAACAGCCATAGGTAAGGTCTGCTTTCCCTCCTCACTGAAATAATTACAACAAATCTATCAGAGCTCACTTTCAAAGGGGCTCTTATACACTTCTCTGGGTGATTAGATTCTGGAACAATTGGGTGGGAGGAACAGAGTGGGAAAAGATTTGGAGGTTCCCTAAGAATATCTCTTGAAGAACAAAGTCAATATGTTTCCTTTCAATTATCTTAAATTATTATTTAAGAATTTTACCCTACTACTTCTTTCATTAAAATATTTATTATGGGTATTGATTTGAATTGTTATTTTTGTGGTTTGTTCCCAGAAATCTCATTTGTTTAAGATACTCTAAAAGATTTTGGTCAGAAGTCTTTAGATTTATTGTTAATCATATTTGCCATTGCTCCTCGCATGTTTCGAAAATGTGCTGTTTGGCTTCACTGATATTTGTTTTAGTAGGTGGCATGGTGGCGTGGTGGTTAGCACTGTCGCCGCGCACCTCCAGGCCTGGGGTTCAATTCCTACCTTGGGTCTGTGTGTGTGGAGTTTGCATGTTCTCCCTGTGCTTGGTGGGTTTTCTCTGGGTGCTCCGGTTTCCTCCCACAGTCCAAAAACATGCAGGTTAGGTTGATTGGTGTGTCCAAATTGCCCATTGTGTGGGTGTCCCCTGCCCTGCGCCCTATGTGCTCTGGGATGGGCTCCTGTGACCCTCACCAGGAATAAGCGGTTATGATGATGGATGGATATTTGTTTTACTATACATCTTATTATACTGTTTGGGACATTTCATAAATCCATATTCATACGCGTAAATTCAGCAGTTGAAAGCCTCTATTTGCATATTTTGATAATAATTAATTATTATAATAATGTTATTTGATAATAATAATAATAACAGTACTTAAACACAATATAATCTTGACCGAATAAAAAGCTGTAAAGACACCGACAGCGTGTGAAGTTTAACGTACGTCCGTTTCGATTTCTCTTTTCCACGTATGTCAGTGAGAGTCCCCCTTTCTGTTTCCTATTGGTATAGCCGCTAGCCCCGCCCACTCGGATGACACTGAATTGCTTTTGGTTGTTGTAATCAGGCAGCGCTTCCTGAACTAAAATCGTTGATTGTAAACAGTCATTTTCTTTTCTCTAAACAGCGTGTTTTGTTGTGAATTGCAGGTTTCCTGTAATCCGTTAATACAAAATGATTCGTTTACACGTCTTATTTACGGTGTTCATTGCTTCCGTAAGTACAGGTAAGAGCAACATTTATGGACAGATTGGTGTGTTGTCCGATGTTTTATACACATGAATCGAAATGGTGATAACGTACAATCTACGCAAAGGACGATTATTTTAGTATTAGATGTCCCCTAAAACAAGAATTATATTAAAAGGCATGTTGTCACTGCATGCCATATTATGTATGATTGTGTGTGAGGAATAAAATTTGAATTTGAAAGTAGAATTTCAGCGTGTTAGTGCCTGATAATAAAATGTATGATTTGTATCATTGCTTTATGGGAACGTGTAGTAAATAAGAGAAGCGTTGACGGCCTGTGGTTTTGCTGTAACCTATTAAAACATTTCGGTGCAAGTCACCACTCCGAAAATATGTGGCCGCGGCCAGTGACGCTTTTCCCCGTATTGGTTCATCAAGCCAATCGGTTTGACTTGTCATGTGATTTTGTTTTGTAAGGCCATCGTCTGGGAAGCGTTAAACTTGTTTATCTCTTTTTATAAGTACGATACAGTACTGAAGCCACTGAAATCGGTATTGTAGGTGACATGTCAAAAATTTCTTTCCAAATACAAATCCCGGTTACCGTGGGAATTTAATTGACGGTATATGAAAGCGTTTGTGGATTTAAAAAAGAAACAGGAGCCTTGAATTTTAAGAACACTATTACAAACCAAAAGACAGGCGATGTGGATCAAGAGGGTGTGGTATTTGGATTTAAATGTGGGGTCATATACATGCTTTCGATGTTTTATCCCTTCAACATTAAAAAAATGATACACATATTAGGAGGAAAACAACAATGCAGTTATGTACAATGATTTAATTGTATAACACTCCACGTAGTTGGGATATAAAATCGGGGAAATACTATTCATTTTGTGCGTCTTTGTTCAGGTCTAGCCAGGATTGTTTCGGAGTTCAGTAATGATGGAGGTGCTTTGTCTGAGGTAAGTCGAAAATCCCAGCATGTTTGTGAACATGTGACCATACATGCTAGTTGTATGTGTTAATAGGAACTGCCAAGTCATGTCATGAGGAAAGAGTTATGTGAACAGCCTTGTATTAAATTTACATACACAGGAACATAGACACACAATAAGACTAAAATTCTAAAGCTTTTTCTTATCCCTGCATTTAACACCACAGACTAAAGGGAACAGGAAATGTGAATCTCAATGAGCCTCAACCAAAACCTTTGGTTTGTGTACACTAGTTCTTCTTTTAGAGACTGAAAGTATAACCATAAGGTCATAAATTCAATTTTTTTCTTCCTTTGATGCTTCAGAGTTTGAAAAAAATATATATTTGATTTCAGACTTCTGTTGCTATGACCAGTGTTTTCAAATCTTGAAAGTGTTATTACAGATAACTTGATATATTTAACCTATGCCACATGATTCAGGCCTGGGTATAATTTGTATTTTTACTTTTTTTTTCAAAGCACAATGTTTTGAAAATATCTATCATTTTTTATATAAATATTAAGATCAATGCAGAAGATGGCATATTTATTTGTGCTCCATAACTCATAAACCGTAACTCTAAATTATTGAACTGATTTAAATTAGAGGATTATATAATTGTAATGCAGAAACAGCACATTCAGATAAATTGCCAGTTAAAAGTCAGTGGGGAAGCCCTTTTATTTTGTTTTACAGAAGACTGACAAACCTTGTAATTTTAAATTCATTCAATGAAAAAAAAAAAAATGTTGTGAATAAAAAGCATGCTATGCCACACTTTTTTGCAGAAGAAAAGGGTGAATATTTTTGGTCATTCCCTTATTAACCAGACCATTTTATGTGTGGAATAAAATCTCCACCCAGCCCATTATAGACACAAGCCAAATTAATGTGATTTATCAGGTGCATAACATGAAATGTATTCATATTAACTGGGCCTTGGATGAGATTTAGTACAAAATCAACCTTGGCAGAGTTTGTTACAGAAAAATTCTATGGACTAATATTGTTAGAGACTTGTTGTACTCAGCCAAGACTTTGACCTCAGTGTTTTATTACCAGGAGTATAAATAAAGTTAAAGCACTATTTCACCCCTTTTTATCCTTTCAAACCCCCACAGAGCAAGAGCTGTGATGACTGCATCCAGATCCTGGAGCACTTCACTGTCACAGTCTCTAGCGGCAACACTCAGGTAAACTTGCTCAGTGTTACTTTGACTGGATTATAAGGTGGCCAAAGATGGAATTTTATGTGAACCAAAAGAAAACACAATGCCATGTGAACAGCAGTTGGTGAGGCAAAACATATTGCAATGAAGTCTCTGTAAAAACACAAAGACTTGAGGTAGAATTCTGTAGAAGACAGCACCAGCGTTGCCTAAATATTTTGAGACTCACTGAAGAAAGTGTGTTTTATGTGCTGTGCTTCCCATCTATTTTCATATCTGGCCTTTTTTATCCATTATGGCTGTCATGACTGACCACAAACCAACAGGGAAATTTTGTCAGCAACCTGGATGTGGGTGTAACAGGTCTCCTGGATGGTCCTAGATGTACCTGCTCCTCACTTATTCAACCCGGACTTGAACTCACAGCCTTGCAGCTTGCACAGAGTTACCAGACAAGACAATCAGCCTGCTGAGTTACAGGCTCGAGTCCTTGTTAGTCCTTGGACTAGTCCTTGCGTGGGGGACTAATCGTACTCTTGTCCTGACTACCAGGGGACTCACATGGCAACACTTTCAGGTTCCTTTACGCAAAGTTAATAGTGGAGACTTATCAGTGTAAATGGCAATATAGACTCTGTCTTTGCTTCAGATGTAGAAGTAAGTCTGTATGCCTGTGGCATCCTTTGCACGAAGGTCTCATCTGGGGGTACACTGGGTGTCAGCAACTCTAACCATGATACCTAGTTGGGCACTGGGTAGACATATGGGCAGAGAAGGATTGCAGAGAGGGGTTAGTACATAATATAAACACTGGCAGTCACATAAAATACCAGCAGTACATTGGCATGTACAGCAGTGTTAATTACAGTGAGCTTTAGAGACTGTTGTGGAAAAGCTAAATCAAAGAAGTAGGTCTTCGGTCGGGATTTGAAGACTGAAACCAACTCAGCATCCTGTACATAACCAGGCAGACTATTTCACAGTCTAGGGACTGTAACTAAATGCTCCAGTGTTGATACTTTTGTCTATGCATGGAATGGAACCTGCATCTTGAGATTGTAGGAAATGATTTGGAGTATGTGTACTAATCAACTCCATTAAATGTACAAGCTTGACAGGTTTTCCTAATCAACTGGTTCTTTCCCTGAAATCACAGGTCAACAATCAGCAATCAGTATATTGTACTTGTACATCAAAAGGTTGTAATGCAGTGATGTCATTCAGTAAATAAATGTAAAGGTACAATATTGTGTTTTGTCATAAGATGTTGTTGAGGGGGACTGTTTTTATTTATGCAATATTTAAAGTTATGTGGCCACCTACACGTTGGGGAATGAGCTCTTAGAAAGCGCCATTTCTTATGCTTTTGTGCACTTCCAGGACCTCATGAAGAAGAGCCTTGGAGCTGTGTGCCATTCCCTGAATGGGGAAGAGGCTAAAACACTCTGCCTTGAGAAAGTGAATACAAACATGCCCTTGGCAATCAGCTTGCTCGGTCATTTCCTTGTGAGTATTCACTATACGAATTGTCTAACATCATTTGTGTTGTCAGCCAGCCTTTTCCCCCAAACAGTTATTCACTTCTGTTTTTAGTTTTGTTTCACATATTGCTATTCAACTGAATCATTGATTCACTCATGTAACTGGAATGAAAGTAACCACCTGTATCCACTCATTTGGTTTTTGTTCTTTCTCTTGTTCTCCTGTTGGCTACAGAAGCCTAGTGAAGTTTGTTCAGTCCTGAGCCTATGTAGCACCCAGTCAGAAATGATGAAGCAGAAAGTGCTGACCAATCACATTCCAGAGACTGAAGCACCCAGTGGAGTTTCTATAAGAGGTACCAATCCAGAGGTGGGCAACTATAGACAGAAACACATATTATCATTAATTTACAGTTATTGGCTACATATGATAGTACCACATAACATGGACAATGAATTGCTGTTTTTTTAAATTTCTCTTGCAGGTACAGATCTCACCTCCGTGTACATTATGCATTTTTATAATCAAGAAACTGGAAGATATGTTGCCAAAAGAGAGGACTGAGGTAATGAGTCAGAATGGAAGAAAAGCCTTTTTTAGTTTTCCTGTGCAAAATGGTGGTATGGTTTTCAATATATATTTCTTTTAACTGCCATGTATGCTATTCTGCAACAACCCTGTGAATTTTCATTTTGAACTGTACACAGAATAGACATGTGTAACTGAATATTACAACAGCTGTGAGGTGTACGTAGTAAGAATAAGATTTCTGCTGTGATTTAGAATGATAATGTGTCGGTCACGTGGCACGTGACTAGTGTTTGTCCCCTGTTCCCTCTGGCACTTGCAGGAGGCTGTTATGAAAGCTCTGGAGGAAGTGTGTGACCTTCTGCCATCCAGCTATAAAGATGAGTGCGACAACTTTGTGAGCAAGTATGGCAAGGAAGTGATTGAGTTCCTGCTGTCGTCGGCTGCGCCCCATGCCATCTGCACCATGCTTCACCTCTGCCTGTTCCAGGAAAGGCCTGTTCTGGGTGAGCACTGAGCCTGGCTGCCCAGTGAGCCTGGCTGCCCACGAATGCGTTGCATCTCTGCACTTCACCTTTCTCGCGCTTCTTACCTGTTCTTCACACCATGCCCCCTGTCCGTAGACACCTGCTGTGCTAATAAAGCTCTGTTATTAATCCTTTCCTGTTGCTGAACACATCCTCGGTGTGCGCACAGAGAATGAAGCTCATTCACTTCTGTTGGCTTCCTTGTTGCCTTTCCGTTTTAGGGCTTGGTGTCTGCGAAGCAATCTTAGCTTTAGCCATTGCCTGTTTTTTTTTCCTGCAGTCCATCAGAAGGTCTTGTGTTCTGCCTTGTTCTGCCTTTCCTTTTTTCTTTTTATCCTCTGCTCACTTCTTTCTCCTTGTGTCCCATCCTCGCAGAGGAAACCGTTCCCTCTGACTGTGACACCTGCCGGACTCTCGCAGCCCTTACCCAGATCCAGTTGGGTTGGAACGCTTCGGAGGCGCAGACTTCTAAATTTCTCGGGTCTTTCTGTACTCAGTATCCCCACGCTGTTCCTAAGGTGGGCCCAGGCACAGGATGGTACCTTTACCACCACAGTCTGTGCATATGACTTTGGATACTACTTTTTTGGGCAAGCTGAGTTTATAAAATACCTTGTAAATAAGTCATTGTTTATGCTGTGTCATGCGTTATGCTCAGTATATGAAATTATAGTAACTGTGATTACTTTTGGCTTGTCAGTAGAAGATCTGCAGTATGTTCTCTTTGACACTTTCAGTGTGAGATATTTATGCAGCACTATGGCTCAAGACTGCAGACAGTACTGGGGAAACAAGGGAGCACCCTAGAGAAGTGTGCGGTATGTCTCGTGGTATACGCTTCCCTCTGCATGGTGTACGTCTCATGGTGTACGCTCCCCTCTGCGTGGTGTACGTTTCGTGGTGTACACTCCCCTCTGCGTGGTGTACATTTCATGATATACGCTCTCCTGTATGTAACATATTGGATAACTGTGCTATGGCTGACCGTTTTCCCCCACCACAGAGAGCAGACTTGTGCGTTGTTCTAAGAAAGGTTGAGCTTCTGGGACATGACCACTGCACCTGGGGAAACAATTACAGGTGCAAAGACGAGAAGATAGCAGAGGAGTGCAACGTGAGTACAGCAAACAGATCCAGATAAAAATGTTATTCAAATGCATACTATAATGCTTGTATGAGAAACTGTTATATTTGTAAAATTTTCCTTCATCAGAGTGTGGAATTCTGCCAGAAATATGTGTGGAAGTGAAGTGGAATTCATATCATGGAATCAGAATTTTACATATGGGAGAACTGGCTGGATCACAATGTTTCCTTCATTTGCTGCTTGTGTCACATCTGAGAATGCATGTTTGTCAGGTAAATGACAGGGCTACTGTAAATGCTATGTAAAAGCCTTCAGTGACCACTAGAGATGTAACGATGTGCTCACGATTCGATTCACAGTACTGGGTTGACCATTTGACTTGACAAATTGATTTTCGCTATATCCAAAACAAAAAAAGATTGAAACATTGAAAAAACGTTTGAGGCAAAGTAACACCAAAGTATGTTTCTTCCTCACAGGCTGGAGCTTTTCACTGTGGCTACACTTTAAAAGCTGCACCATACTGGTGTTGGCAGCAGTGTAGCCATAGTTAACCAGTACCGGGGAAAGCCCTGCAGGTCATGGGTGTGCAAATTGTGAAATGCATTTTTTTTTTATTATACAAATGCACCATTCCTTTTTATTGCATATCACATAAATGTTTTTGAATGTTTAGAATCTATCCTAAAGAAAAATGTAATCGACTAAATGTGGGGAAAAAAAAGACTAATCAATTTAACTACACCTCAAAAGCGAGTTGATAGCACACAGCCCCCAGCCCCCAGTCATTCACTCAGTAGCAAAAATGAAACTGCAGTACATTAGGAACCATTTTTATCTGTGCTGCAGAAAAACATGGTGAATTACAACCAGAAAGGCAGTACTATGGAGAAAACATTTATTCGAAAATGACAACGTACAAATTTGTTATAGTACGTGCTGGTTATATTAAATTGTCAGACAGCGAGCGTACAGCACGCATCGTTATTCGCTTAGCACAGCCACACATCGTTACATCCCTAGTGACCACAACTTGAGTGCATTACAAATGTAAATCTGTTAATTTAACTAGCTCAGTGAATACAGGGTGTCATATAATCTTCTAGCGATCTTTAACGACTACTAAGGTACACCAGCATACCCTTGATTTTATGTTGCTGATACCACTAACATTTTCCATTTAAATTTTTCAATTCAACTGTCTGAACTTTGTTCTGAAATTGAGTGCAATACAAATCAGCAGTCAACTGATTAAAATAAATTCTTAAAACTACTTCCTTGCCGTTTTACCTCTGATGTTTAAAGATGACAATTGTGGTGTAGTAAATGCCATCAAATACAGCCGATCACAGAAGTCTGTTCTGCATTCAAATAAGGCCACTCAGATACAACCATGTTTATTGGAAAGGTAGAAAAAACTGCGTAGGTGACTTTGTTTCTGACATCTGATTTAAGACGAACACGCATGTCAAATTTTAACACCAGTTTGCACAAACGTTTGGTAAATTACTGAATTTAAAAAAGTTTGACGAATCCGAGGCGGACTTAGTTTTAGCACTGATGTAACAGGACCAGACATGAGCTGAAATGAAGCCATCAGCAAACAGTTGTAGGTCAGTCTCGTTCCCCTGGCCATGGTGACGGTGCTCTTCCCCAGGCTGTCTACAGTGGCACTGTGTGACACTGTGGAGTCCTTGCTGAGAGGGGGGGAGCAGGGACCTCCACAGCGGTTAACAGTGGACGCAGTCCCTCTTTCACGCCCCCGTATCCTGTTTACTGCCTTCATCAGCATCTCTCCTCTTCCAGATCTAAGGAGTAGAGTTACGTCACGGCTTTGAGAATGGGGGAGTGGCGACCCCCTCAACACATCAGTACACACCCCTTCTAATTACAGCCTTTCCTCAGCTTTTGACAGGATGTGTGTCTTATGACCCCTGCCCCAGTAACGATTTGAATAAGGACTGTAGTACTATACTATAACAGCTTATATTATTACGATCCAGTCACATAGCGAGGCTTCTGTTGTGATTACTTTCAAATGTCACCATTTAAAAATAACATTAGGGTTAATGAGAGAGCTGTTGGAAACAAGTGGTGGCAAGTCATGTGTCATAAGTCAAGGAAAAACTGTAGAAGAGTGAAGAGCGGAAAATAATCACATGTTCTGTAGAAAGGCTCTTTCGCATCAGTTTTTTACTGCATACGTGTATAAGTTCAGGAGGTTAGATACGAAGTCTATCATTGTACACTGAACATTATGAAGCATTACCAAACCAAAAGCTTGTATGATGACAGACCTGTAAAGCAGCAGGCTGTGAGGTAGAGGAACAGACGTGGATACCTGTATGTAGGCTTCAGACAGAGTGATCATCTGCGGCAGGATGTCAATCACCTGCAGGTCCTGCAGCTCATACCACTTGCCTGTCCCCTGTCAGACAAACAAGCATCCTCATACCTGCACACCACTCTGGCAGTTGTAGTGTGTCCCTCATGCACGCACGCACGCACACGCACACACACACACACACACACACACACAATAGGTAATCACCTGCACAGTACTCAAGTAAGATCTTGGTTTTAGATTTATGGCCTCAAATATTTTTGGCACTTTCCTGGCACTTGTACTCCG
Source organism: Chitala chitala (assembly GCA_025773905.1). Classification (NCBI taxonomy): domain Eukaryota; kingdom Metazoa; phylum Chordata; class Actinopteri; order Osteoglossiformes; family Notopteridae; genus Chitala; species Chitala chitala. The sequence continues at coordinate 16,684,280 of JABJVR010000035.1, forward strand.
CTACCATTCAACATCCGTTAAACATAACTTACATGGTGCAAAACGTGAATCCGGTAGGACCCTTCAGAAGGCTTCCCATCATGCACCACATTAGCCACCAGGTCATATGTGGTGTTCTTTGTTGTGGCCTGTGCCTCCTCTGTCAGGTACTCCCGCAGGTCCACATTTCTGTGTTTTACAGAAGACAGCCCAAAGTCAGTCACAACGGGTGAGAGAAGAATGCTACGCTCTCTATTTTGACACTACATTTTTACATCAACAGATAAAACAAAATGAACACATTACATAAATACAAGGTAAGGTCACAGAGAGAGTACAGCTTGTAACATGGTAAAGGTTTTATTAGATATGGGTGCCCAGGCCAGATGATGCTGCAACAGTATTTAGCCAAGACTACAACACAGATTTCAGCCTCTTTACAAAGGCATTAGCTTCTAATTAAAGGGCAGTGACTTACGTAATGGGAAAATTGACAATAGTGGGGTTCTTCTCCACAAAGAAGTTATTTTTGGTGAATCTCTTAATACTGAAAATGAGGTAAGGAGGCAGTTTAGTTAGCTGGAACCTCTTGAGGAAGTTCTCCTTGTACGTTTTATACTCCTGTTAGGGCGAGAACAGAAAGAGGAAGGAAAGTGACGATCAAAGACCCAAAGAAAATCACTGCCAGTCATGTTTGGTGAAATTTTCAATGCAAATATATGAATCTGATCATAAGACAAAAGCCAACAGGTGCTGTAATAGGATAAAGGTGAGGACCTGTGTTCTAGTTATCGCATAACAGGGGTGAGGCACTGGACAGCTGATATGAATCACAGCATGTTTCCCAATTTTGAGGCATGACTGAGTGATGAGGACACTTCTGGTTTGGCGAGTCGGGGCACATTCCATAACTTAAGGAAACAGCCGGACACATTGCCAAGGGCTCACGACAGCTCACCTTCTCTGTGGAGCCGCTGAACTTTGCTAGGATGTTGAAGAGGGGAACCTGAGGAATGATCAGCTGCTCCTTCTCATCCTTGTAGAGGGGAGCAGTAGGGAGGTCCAGTGTCAGGAACAGGAAAGGTGACTCTGACATTTTCTCCTGGTACTCCTCCTTCAGAAGCATTGCCTCCTTTTCCTCTACTGGCTGGAAAGGAAATAAAAATAAACAGCTGCCAAATCATACATCAGCTGTAGGAATGAGGGGGACAAAAGAAATCTATTTTATTTTTAGGCCATAGTGCCCAGCCCTAACAGAGTTACAAATTTTTTTTTTTTTTTGGGGGGGGGGGGTCTGTGGAGTAAAATTTATGAACATCCTTGCAATGGCGACACTGCCGAAATACCCTGCTGAGTGCCATGCTGTCATTTGTTTTACTTCTCTAACACAAGGCAGTCCTCATCCAACATGAGCCAGTATACTTTGGGACCATGAAAAAAGACAAACTTTGACAGCTGACCACAGCTGTGAACCCAGGATCTGCTAACAAGCTTATGATTCTCATAAAATTTTATTCAAAATATCAAAATAAAATACCAAATTTGGCAAATTCATCTACATATTGTCCAATTTAACCCTCAATAACCACAAAATAAAAATCTCCCTAACCTAAAAATTCCCCAAAAATGAAAAATTGTCCTTAACATCTGGTATGCACCTCTTTTTATTCTGTGGCCTCACGTGCAGCCAGGTGGCTCAACGGGTAAAACATCAGGCTGGGATGCAGAAGTTTCCCGGTTCGAATCCCAGCCCAGCCACCGGGCACCTTGAGCAAGACACTCAGCGCTAGCTCATTATAACACATGTGAAATGTAAATTGCTTTGGATAAAAGCGTCTGCCAAATGAACAAAATGTAAATGTGTTAAAAGGGTACCCAAAAACCCTGATGTCACTTTTGGGTTACAACAACTGTGTCATTAGCCTTTACAGTGATAAGTGCAAGGTTATACTGGAACACAACATACAATACTACATGGGCTGACACCAACATGCAGTCCCTGGCTTAATAACAAGCGATTTACAGACAACTTACGAAACACTGCCATAAATTTTAATATACTAGGTTTTAAGTACAAAAGTTGGTAATAAATGCACGCACTACTAAGACATTGTGTAGCTTCAGCGGTTCACTGGTATGCAAGAGAGTAAGCATTTAACATTTAATCATGAGCTTTTCTCCTGTCTAAACTGTTTTAAGAATCGTTTCTTTAATGTTTTTTACAGTACTGTATACCTACACATACACAATTCTCTCTTCAGTACATGGTTACTTTTTAAACTGCTGTATTATATTTAAGTGTATTTCAAAGTTTTTCCCTTGTGTTTTATATGCATAGAAAGGTAAAATATATACTATATGCTAACACAAACATTTGACTGATGTTAAATAAGAACCGCATGTACCCGGCTTACCTACATATTCAACTTAAAGACAGACTTGGAAACAGATCTCATTTAGCCTGATATTCCCTCATATTCACACCCCTGTGAAACAGGAAGTAATGGCTGATCACTCAGGTGTTCCCAACCACTCGGGTTAACTTCATGTGAAATATGACTTTTTGAATAAGACTTTTTGCATTAGTTTAATTTTATTTGATTGAGTTTTTAAGGGTACCAATAATTGCAGCATACTTGCATTTGAGAAGTAAATAATATTTTATATATACTGTGTGTATACACAAAAAAAAAATATATGCATGCTTTCATTTTATATATATTTAAAAAAAATCAAGAATATATGGATTAGACATACTTTTCTACAACCCATTTTGCTTCAATTTACACAGGGTTGCCAATATTTGTTGAGGACACCGTATCTATATGCATCTGTTCCATACCATATTTCAAGTTAGGATTACATCAATATAACCCAATGAATACTGTTCCTAAACTGCTACAAAACATTACAAAAGTAACATCCACTGAAAGGTCTGACACACAGTCTATGCAGATGTGCTCTGTTAAGGGTTGTCAGCATGCTCTGTTCAAAGGCATCAACGTGAAAATGACACTACCAGAGCATGTATTACAGGCTGCATCAGGCTGGAATAACTGGTAGCATTTGAAAAACTACAAGTGTAAATTTGTAGCAAGAGCCTGGCTAAGGTGATGCTGCGACAGCAAGACTGGCAACTTAAGGTCAATTACATGTCCACTCCACAGCTTTGACTGGTGAGAAGTAATTCTGATATGCTGATGAGGTCTGAGTACTACTGCGAATATCTAAAATATTCTGACTAAACTGAATGCACAGATATACAGAGATTCAAATAATTCAATGTATTTTAGTATATCATACATGATTTTAATTTTTTACCGTTGAAGCAGTAAATATTGTTGCATTACGTCTGACTTTCTACTATATTTGATGAGCTTCATCCATCAATGGAACGGTGTGAATTATTTCAGCATTCAGTGGTGAACTGTACCATCACTACAACAGTATTAAACAACAACATACTGGGGTTCAAATACCAGGACCAATAAATGTTTGTTTGTGATAGTGTGACATGGGCGCCATGCCTGACTTACCAAGTCTGGGTGGGGAAGCTTCTTAGAAAAGATACGCATGGAACCCTGGAACACTTTGGTGATGATTGCTGCCATGGCAACAAGAGAAGGTGGTCATACAAGTGACATCAGGGGGGGGAAAAAAAAAAAAAAAAAACCTCAAAGAGTAACATGATACGGAAAAAAAAAAAAAAAAAAAAAGTTTAGCCGCCAACACCCCCCCATCTCCATCCACTGCCTAGAAAAGTCTCTGTAATATCTGTAATTTCCTGTGTAAAGCGCTTTGAGGCACATTGTTGCGAAAGGCGCTATATAAAAATAAACTGAATTGAACTAAAAAGTCATGAAGCCATTTGACCCAAGGCCTCACTCACACGACTTCTTCCTGGTGCCACCCAGAGCTCCATGCAAAGCATTTAGGAACCAGGACATGAAATCCACTGCGTCCCCTACAAAACAGACAAAACAGTACATGCATTTATTTTAGCACCTCCACTGTTCAGCTGAGAAAACTGAGACAATTCTGGGACAAGCAAATAATCAAAAATGCAAATAAAGAGGTTAAATTCAGAAGAAAAAAAATCCACTATAAACAACAAGAAATACCATTGTAGACTGTCAACAATTTAAAACCAACTGTGAGCTATATAAACACCAGTGTTTCATTTACTGTGAGCTAATCACATATCTCCATTGTGACTGTACAGAAACCATCTACACCTTCAGAAGATGGTTACTGCTGTTGCTGCTTCTTACGATTTTGTGCACGTCAGCATCCTGTGTGCTCACCTTGCTTGGTGATCTGGAAGTTCTTCTTGCTGCACAGCACCACGGCCTGCAGCATTTCGTGGGGTGACACGTGAGCCTTGAAGTTGCGCGGGTTCCACAGCTTGCGCATGAGTTCGCCAAAGCGCTGCACCAGCAGGAACATTATGTCACCTGGTGGCCGACGAATGTTCCCATAGTTCTCTTCTTCCAGGAAGTAGTTCCGCAGTGGGGGGACATTGGAGAGAGCCTGAGGGAAGACAGAAAACATTGGCACGGGGCAAAAGCAGGTGGATCAAATGTGAGCAAGGTCCCAGTACATATACAGGGTACAATACTACCATCTCTGCTCAAGGTCTTTATAACAAAATGAATGGTAAACCATTAACCAAAGTATGAAAGAAAATAGCTGCAAAAAATAAAAGTACATATTGCTTCATTTTTCCATCTATTTACACAAACTCTGAATTTCCAAATCAGTGCTCTATCAAGGTAGTAAATGCACAACGTAGGCCAAAAGAAACATGAACAATAAAAACACCATTATTGTGTTTCCATGGCATCTACCAATCTGTTTTCATCATTTAGCAAATGTCCATTTCAGAGATTGTCTAATTTTAAGATTACTTTGGTCTGGTCAAGTGCTTGGCAGGTCCTTGACACAACTTCAAGCCTACCATTAATGAGCACAATTCTGAATCACCATGACATGTTATCTTATGATAACCGCACCCACAAATCTACAGCTGCCTACCTGTAGCACCACATTGGCATAATCATTGGCCTTGATGTTGTTGAGTCCCACGATGCCCGGCAGATAGGTGGTGCCATCATAAGCACGGTACAGTTTTCCCTGTTTGTCAAGGCTGGCAATATGCTGACTGGTGAAGGTGGGCTTTAGCACATACTGCACACAAACAGAAGGAAAACCATAAAATCACCTTCTCGGTATAAAAAGCATGTCACAAACCTGGACAGACACCCAGTATACCACAATCTATCTTCATTTCCATACCCACATGCATGACTGTCTGAAACAATGGGGGGAGAGGGTGGCACCAGTAACAACACTAAACACGCATTTTAACACACCATTTGCAAGCATACATCCAAGCTCACACTCACCGTAATGTCCTCCAATGATGAGTCAATGATCTCATAGTTGTCTGGTAGGCAGTAGAACTTGAGCGTGTGCAAGTTCAGGAAGACGTGGTGGGCAAACTGCACACTGTGCGTGTAAGCATGTGACTTCAGCCCTCTACCTAAAAGGTACACATGAGTAAAATACAGTTGTAAACCAGATTCAGTATTGCATGTTTTTCTTTTTTAAATTACCCTTGCCTCAGATTTTCAAAAGAAACACACTACCCACCTTGGAAGTACTTGCCACAGATGAGGCAGGCATAGACATTGATGTGAGAAAGTGAGACTGAGCACAGCTTCTCAAAGTCAAAATCCAGAACGCTCCTGAAAAGACAGCCATTATATGTTAATAGAAATGTCACAAACAGTAATTCATTCATCTTGCCAATTAAAACAAATTGCTTCATTTGTATTAATTCTTACAATTTGTTCTTTAATATCTGTAATTTCTTGTGTAAAGTGCTTGGAGGCTCATTGTTATGAAATGTGCTATATAAAAATAAATTGAATTGAATTAAAATAACGAGGATTTTAAAAGATACTGACATTACATCATGTCTTTGCCAGTGTAACAAAACTGTTTTTTCCCGTTAATCAGAAAACAGTTCCTTACCATCACTTTCTGAAATACGTATTCAATAACAACTTGCCTGTTTATTGTATCCAGGTACGGGCAATGTCGGCTTCTGTGATCTTCTACGTTTTGAGAACGACCAATTTTCGCCGGCACTGGAAAGCACAAGTACATATTTGGGGACCCCTTTACGACCACTAGTCTTATCACAACAATGCAGCTTTTGTAAAATACTTACATTCATGAATGTAATATTACAATTTTACTCCTTTTCAATATTACTACTACTGTTAAATATCATAACACAATACCAAGACTTGATATGTGCTTTTACACGACCGATGACAACTAACAATTTTGCTGCTACTTGGTCCAACACTGTAGAACATTCTAGCTACCTAACCTTAACTTATCTCGCTACATAGTTAGCAAAATACGTAAAGCTTTGTCTGTTTAAACAACATCACAACCCTCATAATAAACTAGATAAGATCTTATTTGAAAAGCTAATTAAATGAATTGCAAAGCTTCAGTGGTTTGTTCCTGAATTTACATACCCTCATCGTCCTCATCTACTTCAATATGTCTCTCGCGTTTAAGAGATACCATAGTTTTATCTTAGATTTACTGGTTGTAAATCAAATTAACACAAAAACTTGAAGAGTAAGATTTCAATATTAATGTTTTGCAATCCACGCACTCTGAAACTCCCGGTTTGGGAAAGCTATCCGACAACATCCGCTTCGGCCGACCACACACTAACTCGAGGTTGATCTCGCGATACTAACGTACTGGCTAAAACACGTTGTTCATATCCAGCCAAATATATAAATAGCATTACGCAAATCGTACGTAATTTCCAACATTAATCGTTTTAACTACTTCAAAAAATAGCAAAAAAATAGCATTTGGAATACGACTGTTTAAATAAACTGTCTTTGTACTCACAAGTATAGATCCAATTTAATATTATTGCGCGGGTTACCTTAATCTTAGTATTTCCAACTTCTACCGTTTTAAGCAGACTAAAAATGTCTGGCATCCTGAAAAAAGAAAAAAACTAACGATTGTGGTCAATGAACTATTAATAGAATAATGTGTAGTAAAGGTGGTACTACAAAAATTAAACACCCACTGACTCCAATATATACAACGACATTTGTCCTAACGTCGCATGTAGACAAATGTGAATATAGTCACAGTACATATTTGCAATCATGGATGTGGCCAGCAAAAATACTTAGATTAGTAACGATTTAGGTCCATCATACAGTACTGACACAACCTGGGAGAAGATTTCACATATCACACATGAAAACTTTTCTTTGCAATTTAGCTAATGACCCGTGGGTGGCAGTATATAGAATTTTAATACAAGAAATACAATTTCTAATTTGTTTAAACGTAACGTATTCATTGTTCAATGTGTAGTGATTGCAACTTTATACCAAGATTTTACAACTCAATCACACTTTAACCGAAACCGATCATATAATAAAAATCAATTTTAACTTGAGTTCTACCCCGAAGTATTGTAGGCTTTGTAACTCCGGGCGTAAGATGAGTTGGCCAACAAGCTACTTTTGGGGGGTTGGCTAAAGATGCAGCTCTTTGGTAAGGAAGGCTTTTAAATGGGGAATCAATATTATTTGAAAAATATTTTATTTCACCACTATGGAGGTTTTGCGAGAAGATGAGGAACAGCAGTTGAAATACAAACCTGGGGGCCGTTTGGATATGAACCATGGATTCTTGCATCACATTCGTAGGAATCAAATTGCCAGGTTGGTCACAGAATTATTACTTAAATAAAAAATAATCTAAGGTGTAGTCTGTAATACGATGTTATGTAACTTCAGCACGTACTTGGCGTTCAAAAAAGAACTAGTATAGCCGCGAAGTGGTCTATTGATACGCCTACTGACAGTAGCCCTTACTGAGCATGCGCTTTGTAACTGGCCAGAGGCATAAGTTAGAAATTGTCAATCCCGTTGTTTCTATTAATGACAAAGTTTGAATTGTGTTGTTGTTTTATGGCAGCACTAACTGTAATATTCATAGATATTATATAAAGAAATTTTGACAATGACATCGAGGTCTCACAGTCACGGGTAGTAGATGAATCTGACATTCAGTATCATTTAGTGAATCAAGTATTTTTATCGTTTAAGAGATGACTATGACAAGGAAGTGAAGCAGGCTAAGGAGCGACTGAAGCGCAGACATACAACAACTCCTAGACGCCCACGACGGCCAGACATCCAAGTCTACCACCCCCGCCGAAGAAGTACGGGAGCCTGCTAAGCGCAATTGTTGTTAGAACACAAATTATCAATACAGCTCAAAGAGTAAGGCACTTTCAAGGAAATATATACATCCTAGTGTCAAAAGATGTCACTCCCTCCTTCTCTCTGTCTTCTTTTGTGTGTGTGTGTGTGTGTGTGTGTGTGTGTGTGTGTGTGTGTGTGTGTGGGGTTTTAGATGGCTCAGAACCCAATACCGGTGTAGACACAGAGGAGTGGATTGAGAGCGGGTCAAGCACAGAGCCTGAAACCCCAAGCACACGGTTATTTTGGCTGGACTACCAGGCTGACAGTGGTCGCCTGACCTCCTTCGTAGTACACAAGGTCAGCCGCGTTCCTCCCTGTGAATGAGTGATGCAGCATGGTGTTGGGCTGTCCTCACTGAAAAAGGGTTTCAGGTTTGTTTGAGGCCCTCTTGTCTACACCAGGTGAGAGGAAACAAGAGAGGTACTCAAATTAAGTGGTGCTGCTCTGTTTGATATCAAGCATGAGGTTTACAGATCAACACAGCAGCTTTCTTAGTGAATACACCATAAACTTGAATCATGTGAGTTTTATGCAGCTACCTTCCAGGGACTCCTGATATTTGAAGCTTGTGTCAATGAAAACTATACCGATATACTGTATGGTACAGTGTTAAAAGAACATCAGTGAAGTATTTGCATTGAGCTATGTTTGTGTAGTGTACCCTACTCTTAGTGATTGGACGTATGTGTTTGTGTCTTATGTCTTTGTTTTGCCACTCATAGGAGGATGACCCAAAGAGGGTGGTGGATAGAGTGGCCAAAGACAATGTTCTTGATGCAGCCATGAAGGCTGTGTTACAGGCCCGGATACAGGAAGAGATTGACAAAAGGAGAGACAAGCGCTGAGCCTGTATTGACAAAGGAGGCCCATGACTCGCGATGGAGGATGAAGCTGTTAAGAAGCTCGAGAGAAGAGTTTAAGGTGCTTAAGAAGCATAAGACAATGAGGTGAAATCCTGACTGCCCTGCCTTCCACTCCAGGTAGCAGCAGCTTCTGAACAGTTAAGAACAATTTTCTGTCATTGTGGATGCTGCAGAAGATGCATGTAAAGGGGTAGTACTGACCCAGACTCCAGATTATCCCCTCTGTGGCTCTTGGGTCGTATCTCAGATTAAAAAAAAACTGTGGCACACACTCTTCTCTTGGCAGGGCCAGAGATGGCGTTTCAGCAGAATGTTAATGGTGCCATTTAAATGTAACTGGAATACGAGAAAACATACTGAAAGACCTAGCTGAGGCAGTACGTCTGAGAGTCCCTGTGTTTAGGTCTCAGACTGCGTTGTCTCACCACTCGTTTGGTGTCTGGGAGCAAGTGTTTCCTGTGCAATGCACGGGCGTTGGCCTCACAACGCACTACTCTGTCCACATCACGTTCTTAGCAGTTTACTCACCTTGTTACTTAGATACTGTTTGCATAGATTTTGGCCAAAAATTACTTTGTTTTGTTAAGTATAGGTCTGGTTTTTTCCTCTTTTTTATGTCATCAGTTTACTATGGCTGGTTATCTTGTTCTGCTTTGTTTTGAAATTGCTAATAAAAAGCTGTAGTTTTCTTCAAAAGCACACGTACAAATATTTTTGAAAGCTTTACACACTGTAGTCCATATTGAAATGCAGAATGAGTGAAATGTAGTATAAACAGATTTAAATCTTGATGTCAGAGAGAAAGCAGCCAGCTGAACAGGTTAAGGTTAAAAGCAGGGGAGTTGTGCAGGAGTCAGGGCTGAGTCCACTGTTTTTATTAGTTTATGCAAACAACCAAACTCCTTAATATGATTATATGGTAAATGCAGAAGTCTCTGCTAAAGCACATTTTTCAAAAGAGTTATATGTGCAGATTGCTCATGATAGCAGTCATAAATAACAGCATCCGGAAAGAACACTAAAGGAAACCAGACTGAAATAAAATACTGTTTTGAGTTTTGGTGACCTCACCTTAGACTTTCAGTTAATAACAGCTCAGCAAGGCTTCTGAAAGCAAATTCTGAAAAAGTCAAGCAATGGCATACTTAATAGATATGATTAATGTATATGCACCAAATTGTTCACTAAACTCCATTAACATGGGTCTCATTTTACACATATAAATTGTGTTAAATATTCAAGATTCAAAGAACTTTATTAATCCCAGGGGGAAATTGCATTGCCTAGTTACGGCTGCACTCTCCTTGACAAGGAAGAAAAAAGCCACATGAGTACAACAAATATAATAGTAATAAATTAAATACGTATATGAATAGTGATATGAATGTGATTGTCCAGATATAGTCCAGTTTCAGTATTAAATACGCTATGCGGTTTAATTATAGGGCCTTTAGATTATGGACCTGTGCCTGCCTATGTATGGGATATCGAACTGGTCTTCAGTCGTCATCTTCAGTCAGAATTAAACTATTTTAGTTTATCCTACCCACACAGTATACAGAAATCAAATACAGTACTATACCTCACTGTAATTGCTGGTGCTGCTGTACATGCCTTTGCAGTTTGTACCCTTGTGTTTTCTGTGTTTGCCAGTAAAATTCCATTCAGGTGTATTAACCTATCTTACCCAATCTTCTCCTCGCATGTCTGTCTGGTGGTCGGAATGGGCGCCACCTGAGCGGTATGCTGTGTTTGAGCCACTGATCCCAGTGTGGTATTATGGATGTGACCTTCACCCAAAGGCTCCTATCATTTTACAGAGAGTTAAATCTATACGTGTTACTTGGGACATCCTACCTACATTCAGAATCAAATGGATCTTGCTCTTCTGTTGACATGTAGAATGTTATAATGTCCATGGGCATTGGGCAGCTGTTCACCTTAGATGCCTACAGAATATTTTTGCTCACACTGGAAAGTTTGGCTCCTTTCCTTCATTATCTCTCTTTAACTTTATCTATCTGGGATTAACAGCAAACGTTTTTGTTAACCAAAGTGATTTAAACTATTTAGGTAACTTTAGAATGAATGCATGAACACTAAATTTATATAGCATTTCTATACACTTGAAACACTTCACACTGGCAGTAGGTGTAGCACCTCTGATGTACAGCATGATGCCACAGCACTAATAATGTGCATAAAAGCTCACCACACACCAGCTACAGGTGGGGAGGAGAGGTGAGGGTGATACAGCCAGTTCACACAGGGGGATTATTAGGAGGTCAAGATTAATAAAGACCATTGGGGAAATCTGGAAAGGACACTGGATCACCACTGAGATTCAGGACCTAAGTTTTACCTCTCATCCAAAGGACACTTTACAACACAGTGTTCCCATCACTATACTGAAACATTAGGACCCACACAGACTGCATAGTGAGCTCTTCCTCCCAGTCCCTCTGCCACCTCTTCCAGCATCAACCGTAGCTTTCTCAGGCAGTCTTCTATACAGGTACTAACCAGGCTAAACTGTGCTTAGCTTTCATGGGCTATCACACTTGAAGGCTGCACTGTAAAAAGCAGCTTCCACTAAACCCACCTTTCGCCTCTTTGGTAATGGATGGGTATTTCATATACAAACCAGTTATCCCATTGTAGGTGATGGGTAGACCAGAACCTATCCCAGGCACCTTGGGGTGCAAGGCATTGGACACCATAGGAAGGGTGACACCACAGGAAGACAAGAAATGTCATAAAGGGCAAATAGGTTTGTCCTTGTGTGTGACGGGGAGATGCAGGTGATAAGACACACAATGACAGTGAAATATGTCCACCAGGTGTCAGTATTAATTCATTTTTTTGGAACCTTTTCATATATGTTGTGGAGAGCACAGAGCCCGTCTAAGGAAACAGGGTGTGTATGGCTGGGCACAGTGTGAACAGGATTTCAGTACATCACAGGTTACCCATTGGTACAACGTATGTAATCTGGAAACACCTGTTGCCATGAAGTAAAGAATGTACCAGCCAGTGACATTGAAGGAAACCTAAGGCTAAGGTAAGCCTAGACACATGTAAGAACATGCTATTTTTACACCCAAAGTACAGGGAAAATCAAACCTAAAACTGTGAGTACAGAGTGCTGCTTACAGACATGCCATGATTAATTTTGACATTGTGATTGTCCAATATCAAAACAGCATTGTCCATTTTCCCTATATTTGCTTCATTGTTGATGGTCAAAATGTATAGATAGCAAGATGGGGACACAAATTCATTCCCCTTTGGCAAAGCTTCTCTTTAAGAGTAGACAAGTTCAAAGTCCTTAGTTGTATGTCTTAGACTTCGCTTGAACCTAAAGAACAGAAACTAAAAACAGCAGTTCTTGCATGCAATAGCATCAATCAACAGAAAGAAACAAAAACTTTGTCTTTTTCTTGGTTTCTTGATAGATGTGTCCACTTTAACACATATTTGTACAATGGAAGTCTGTTGTGATTTTTTTGTGAATAAGATAATGCTGTCCTTGAAAGATTAAAAGATTCAGTTTGTCTTTTCACATATCTCGATTTATAGTATTTAGTTTAGATGAGACACAACTGTAGCAAGACATTCTGACAACTGACCTTCAGATCTCATGGGTTTCGAGAACTGAAATAATCACCCCCTTCATTTTTTCTCCATAACCTGTTTGTAGTAGAGAGCTCAGCTGACAGACAAAAACAACAGTGACACACGTGATTACATAAACATTCCAAACCTATAACTCAGCCAAGGGTGTCAGTTTTATATTCGAGTTCCTTACTTTTCTTAATTTTTCCTGATAATTTGCATCTGTCTGCATTTAGCTGTCTTAATCAATTGGGAGAAAATAAGACTTACAAAGAAGATAATTTAAAAGGGAGTCTCTTATGCTTTAAGATCTCTAAGAAAAATATAAATCACACATTACAATGTCACTCTAACTGCAGAATCTGGATAATTCAGCATGGTGTTTAACTGAAAGCAATAATCATTCATTGTATTCAAATGGTAATGATTCGTGAACAGCAGCACACTTGATCAGGGGCAGTGCCTTAAGTGATCATTAGAAATGGATTAATTGATCTGAAATTTACCATAACTGTTAAAAAATAGACAAGAAGCAACATCTGTAAGTCTTCATCATGCTTTTTAAATCCCTATTAAAATTTAATAAAATATGTTTACAATTTATGGATTGACACAGTAATGACACAGAGGTCAATAATGTTTAATTGACAATAAGGTTGATTTAACAGCAGAAAGTTGGCTGAAACAAAAAACTTACACCCACTGCGGCCCTCCAGGACCGTGCTTTGACGCTCCTGAGTTAGACATGTATTAGAAAAGTTTTAAAAGCATTTCCAAAATGAGCATGCATTTGGCCTAACAGTAAGGAAGTTACCTTCCATAGCAGAGACCCAAAATTTGTTCACAAAATTCTGAGAAGAGTACAACTGAACAACCCATTTCAGATGATTAAATCAGACTAAACAATGGTTATAGTTATTATATTTATTCTAGATATGTTGAAGAGCAATGGACCAATGTAGAGGCCAATGTACTTTGAAAAAGTACTGAAATGTATATTACTTATCTATATTAATGAAGGCAAAGTTGATTCATTTATTATTTCAAAACGCCACACTCAACATCTTGCCGCATTCACACATTCTGTAATGCTGCTTTTCCCCATTACGTAAGTCTTTTTTTGAGGAGGTGGGGCTCTCTAAGCCCATTGGTGGATGGATACACACCCCTCCACTTCATGTCACACCCATGTCATGTGCCTTTCCATCTGTTTTTTAAACTACACATGACTTACAGTTAGGATATGAAGAAGGTAACGAGCCAGCCAATCAGGCACTTAGTTTCACACACACCCCTCACTGTAATATCTTATAGGTAGTTTGTTTTTACTGTATCCTTAAGTATTATCAGAAAGACTGAACAAAAGATTTAAAATGAGTTTTTCATAGATTAGCGTGAAATGTCACAGCATGCAAAAACCCATTATACAACTTTGAAAAAAAAATCTGCAATCAGAAATATAGACATGACATTAAGTGATTAAAATATAACTTTTGTACTGCTCCTGCTGAATTAATTTTTAAAAATAACTTTTGCTCATTTTTCCAAGGACTACAAGTTTTGGTCATTGCACAAAGTGACAGATCCTGCTTTTGTTATGTAAGGCTTTATTGACAGTTTCCCTCCCAGGCTGTGTTGGTGTACTATTCCTGATATTACCCTCTGCTGTACAGTAAGGATGGTAATACATGAGCCTTTGGCATGTGCTGACCTGCATCACGTATCTCCCTGTCATAAATGTCAAGCAGTGATATCATCACTTTCTAGCTGCTAGTGAAAACTGCACACATTATTGCAGCTCAACATTATATGTGTTTTGCCTGAACCACAGCAGCTTGAATGGGGAAAAGAGTTAGCTTGGTTCTGTTTTTCAAAAACATAAAAGTAACCTAGTAAATAAAAGGCAGGTGTTTTTCCCTTCTGCCTTTAAAGTGCTGAAAGTTCAGTGGATCCTGGCCTTACTCTACCTGAACCAATAACATTCATAAAGTAAAATCCACTTGGACAGACAACACTGCTAATGGTGTTAATAGTGTTGACACTGTAGGCCGGTTTTCACATAATCAGTATCAAATAATGCCCTCAAGGAGTGGAAAGATTCCAAGAGCCTCCCAACACAGAGTTATAGAAAGACAGGTGATGGCAAAGCCTTGGTGGTGCTCTGCTCCTCACATAGCTTAGTGTGACCTTCTCATGTTGTCCAATGCAACTCTTCCACCACAGCTGCCGTCTCAAGAAGCTGATGTATGTGGAAATCAGGCAGGCTGTCATTAAAGCAGGGCAGACAGGCCCTCTGCGCTCTCACTGTCTAACCCCACCACTTATGGTGCTCTCCAAATCTTCTGTTTACATGACTGCAGATAGAAGGACAATTTGTCTGGGGCAAGACTAACCAAACATTGTATTTACGTAAGACCTATTACTAACTCAGGTTTGTGTAGTACCTACAAATTTACCTCAATAAATAATTTTCAGTTAAAATTGTGAAGACATAAGCATCTCTTAAAGTCTGAAAGTCGTAGAACTTCAAATCTAGACATTTTATTCAATTCTCCAGGATTTCAACATCATTCTCCATTTTTGCAAAGCACAAGGATGTAAAAATAGACCAGGTCAAGTTCACAAAGTGTGGAGTTCCACAACAGCTGTGATGTTTAGTCACTGACAAGCCATACGTCCACTTTACACCAGTTAATAAGCAGCAGACACGACTCTCTTACTTCCCAATGTATAAAGTGTTTTAGCCCCGTTTCAATGTGCATTTCATATGAAGGATGAATTTTAATCCTTAAACAGATCAGATTTAATCCTTAAACAGATCAAATGTCTTCACTGAACCTGATCAAAGAGATCAGGTTCAATGAAGACATTTGCAGTTTTTACCTTTAGACATCCATGTCTGAAACACATTCATAGTACAGCACTGAACAGTTAACTTGATTTAGAGTTGAAATCACTAGAGATACATTCTTTTATGCTGCATATTCTGTTGCAATGAATTTACTAAAACCAAGCATAAGCAAATCATGCATTACATGTTGATAAAAAACAGGTTTAGAACAAGTTAAGAAATGTTACTTCGATATATCCTTATCCTTATCATTATTAAAAGGAGGTTAGATTGTGATTTTTTAGGACCAATGAAGCTGTCCAGGATGTTTCTACTTACTTTCCCCATAACGGTATGGGTGAGTAGGGCCAGATGTCTTTCGTCAACATAAAGACAAGTCAGCATGTATGCCAGACTGCATCGGACTGCTAGAGATTACTATTAGAGTTGGCTTAATGCTTCACCCAAAAATGCACAAAAATAGCAAAACATATCCATCCATCCATCCATCCATTTTCTGCCGCTTATCCAGGGCCGGGTCACGGGGACATCATTCTAAGAAGGGACGCCCAGACTTTCCTCTCCCTAGACACCTCCGTCAGCTCTTCCCAGGACGCCGAGGCATTCCCAGGCCAGTCAGGAGACATAGACCCTCTAACGTGTCCTGGGTCTTCCCTGGGGCCTCCTCCTGGTGGGACATGTCCACCTCCCCAGGAATGCATCAGAAACAGATGCCTGAGCCACCTCAACTGGTTCCTCTTGATGTGGAGGAGCAGCGGCTCTACTCCGAGCTCCTCCCTGGTGATCAAGCTCCTCACCCTATCTCTAAGGGTGCGCCCTGCCACCCTGCGAAGGAAACTCGTTTTGGCCACTTGTATCCGAGAGCTCGTTCTTTCGATCATGACTCAAAGCTCATGACCATATGTAAGAGTAGGAATGTAGATTAACCGGTAAATCGAGAACTTTGCCTTTCAGCTCAGCTCCTTCTTCACCACAACTGACCTGTACAGCTGTCAAACGATCACAACCTGGTGGTGAGCTGGATCCGATGGCAGAGGAGGAAGCTGGACAGACTTGGTAGGCCCAAATGTATTGTGATGGTCTGTTGGGAACGCCTGGCTGAACCCTCTGTCAGAGGGGTCTTCAATTCCCTCCTCTGGGAGAACTTCGATCAGATCCCGAGGTATACTGGGGTCATTCAGTCTGAGCGGACCATGTTCTCCACCTCCATTGTCAACGAGGCCTTTTGGAGCTGTGGCCGTAAGGTCTCTGGTGCCTGCTGTGGCGGCAACCCCAGAACCCGGTGGTGGACAGCGGAAGTAAGGGATGCCGTCAAGTTGAAGGAGTCCTATCGAGCATGGTTTCATGCGTTCATTACGTCATGGCTGGATTACTGTACTGCGCTCTATGTAGAAGTTAGTCAGTTTTCTCTATAACGTCTCCAGCTAGTTAAAAATGCCACTGCTCATCCTTTGACAGGAACATGGAAAGCGCCAAATTTGGGAACACTCCACTGGCTACCAGTGCATTTTAAAATTCTGCTTTGTTTTTAAATCATTACACTTTCTTGCCCTGTCTTATCTTTCAGAATTGTACCACCAGTACACTCCTGTCCATTCGCTTAGGTCAGCTGCTTCTTAATGTACAGAGGTCACAGAGAAAATCCAGAGGGGACAGAGCTTTTTCTGTCAGGGCTCCAAAGCTGTGGAACAACCTGCCTTTGAACAACATGCTTCCTCACTCTCCTGTTTTATAACTCGTATTAAAACTTCATTTTTATTCTTTGGTTTTTGACCCAGCATGACATGATCATTTGTTTGTATTCTTGTTGTTCTTATATTTTTTTGATGTACAGCACTTTGTGTCAACTCTGGCAGGTTTAAAGGGCTTTGTAAATAAAGTTGTATTGTATGGTTGGCTGACAGGTACCAGCAGGCCAAGCGGGCTGCAGCCCAGGTAATTGCGGAGGCAAAAACTTAGGTTTGGGAGGAGTTCAGCAAGGCCATGGAGGACTTTCTGTCAACCACAAAGAAATTCTGGCAAACCATTTGTCGCCTCAGGAGAGGGAAGCAGGGCTCTGCCAACACTGTCGACATTGAAGGTGGGTAGCTGTTGACTTCAATTGGGGATATTGACGGCTGGGGGAAGGAGTATTTGGAGGATCTCCTCAACCCCACCGATATACCTTTTGTAGAGGAAGCAGAGGCTGATTCGTCCATCACCCATGCTGAAGTCACTAAGGTAGTCTGCAAGCTCCTTGGTGGCAAGGCACTGGGGGTATATATGCATATATAATGAAGTAAAAATTTAGTCTTTAATTTGTGCAGAGGTCCTTAATATACCCATACACACCACATACATCACCTGCCCAGAATAATAAGATAGCAGTCTGTGAGACAGGCTTTTTAATAATGACTAACAGGACCATTTAAGCACTACAGTTCAGCTGTTGCAGTTGTGTTTTTGTTCAGTATACTAAAATAGAGTGGAGCTGGTGTTTGGGGGGGTAGTTTAGTAAATATAAATATTGTTTGTTTGCAGTTGGCTCAATCAGGCTGGGATGCAGAAGTCTTCCCACTTCGAATCCCAGCCTAGCCACCTGGCTCATTGTAACAGATACGAAATGTTGTAAGTCGCTTTGGATAATAGCATCTGCTAAATGACTAATTTATTTTCCTCAAATTTCCCATGAGCCTAACAAAGGATTATCTTAACTAGTTATACATGTGACTGTGATACAGTTCTGCACACATCTACAAGGCAGTTCAACCAAAAAGGCTTACAGTTTGCTCTCCTTATTTAGTGAGTAAAAGGCATCTAGCACATTCCCCCTAGAGAGGGGAAGACAGCTGAATTCTGACCCACAGGATTTATGCGTCTCCCCACGTCCCAGAGAGGGCATGGAATGCATCAGGGTGGATCACTGACGTGGGTAAATGTGGTGATGACCATCACCACATTGCACTCTGATCCATTTCCACATATACACATACCAGGACTTTTCAGGTCACTATCACAACATACAGTACAGCTAAGCTGGCTACCAGCTCACCTCGCTCTCCCCTACATGCCATTTATATAATGGCTGGGTGCTCACAAAATAGAAAATTAATGTGAACAATTCAGTATGTTATTTATCCTAACATCCCCCAAGGATCATATACAAGACCAGTAGCACTTTCAGAAACTGCTACTAGGCCCACTGAATTTAAAATTACAACTCCACTACCTGGTGGCTCAACGTTAGCCCATCAGGTTGGTATGAAGAAGTCCCCGATTCAAATGGCAGCTGCTACACGTGTTCCTGAGCAAGATGCTAGCATGTGGCTCACTAGGGAGATGGATTAAATGCAGAGAACCAATATTGTTGTAATATATGAAATCCAAGTGATTTTGGATAAAAGCATCTGCTAAATAAATATACAACATTGTGAGCCTATCTCAACAAGAAAAGAAAATATAGTCTGAAGAGTTTCAAATTATTCAACAATTATTAAACAGCATGGGAATATGGCAGCCAGCATGGAACTGAGGCCTGATAAAAAGTGATGTAGGCACACAACTCTGCATTGCCTGAACCACATTAGTGGACTAATGCACAAATTATTAAAAAGTGTTGGTTTCCATGTGACATAACCATAAGCTGCCAATTAGAAGCACTTTGAACCAGCATAAGACACTGAATAGCACATTCATAACTTTGTATATATAGATATACATAAAAAACCCACCACACACAAGACCTAGCAGCAAATGTGTTTGCTCTTTAAAGTGTTAGCATTTCATTCATAATGCTATAAAACTGGGCAACTGTGGAGTAACCCAACTAGAGACAGCATGAGAAATTGCATGAGTTAAATTACACCTTAGGCCAGGCCTTTATCCCCCCCTTAATGTTAAACAAGCCCATTCACAGGTTTCTTGTTAAAGCTTTTATATACCAAATGGAATACCTTACCTCTGGTAAGAGTATGACATTAAACTCTACTGCCTGTCTCTTCTGTTCTGGGAGCCAATAATTAGCCTCTTTAGCAATGTAAATGTCTGAAACAGCATTTCAGACAAGAATACAACAAGCCAGCCAAAGGTCAGGAATGATTAAGCATTTTATTCAGATCTTTCACAATGGACTTAGTACTTATTCTGGAGGTTTAGAGCCTAAGGGAAGAGACTGATGCACATTACCTTCATGTTTGTGGATGTTGAAGGGATGGGGGAGGGGGGTTGGAGGAAGAAAAAACAGAAAAGGCACTTTCTTAAAACAAAGCCAGCATTCGGACTGACCTCCAAATAGTGGAAAATGAAGCAAAACCCCAGAACAGACGCAAAGTAGCAGCCCATTAGAGAGCATGTAAACATGGCCGGCTTCTCTGTACGACACCGACCAAAGTGTGGCCCCCCGTGAATGAGGCGTGTCTCTGCACTATGCGCATGTGCTCAATGCTAAACTTCCAGGACAAAACGGGTTCAAGACCAGCAGGCCCCCATGGCTGGAATCCAAAGCTTTTCTGTAGGACACTTTGGACCACAGGCGACAACTGGAAACAAAGTTGTGAAGTACAGCATTGGGGAACACAATATAAAACATGATTTTAAAAAGCTGCCATCCGAAACTGTAGCTTCTCTGTATCCACGCCACGTTTCAGAGCACAATAAATACAAACATTTAAGATCCATTTCCATTTCAAGTATCAAGAGCTTCAGTGGTAGCCAAGATAGGCCTTCCTAAGGGTAATGGTGGAGCAGGTTTCTCTGTAGCTACACCTGCCACCACTACCAAAAGAGGGCTTGGGGGAGTGCCTTTGTTTTTAACCAATTTTAAAATCCTCAAGGGGAAAAGAAAAGCCACTTTCTGAATACTTGAGCACAGCTTCTGTGAACTAGTACTATCAAGTAGCCTTACAGTTCATACAGAGGTGGAGCCAGGCGTAGCAGCTTCTGACTTTTCTGTAATACGTCAGAGAACAGCCAGTCTGCACAACTGTCAATTCTGAAAAATATCGAGGATCAGCTAGTACCGTCAACGCTCTGATGCATAGGGGCTCTTCAGGAGAGGATATCAAAAACCCTTTGTGCCACAATATCCTCCAGTGACTGACAGACAAACAGGTACTGGAAAGCAGGGGTAAGAATTAAAAAGCAAAACAGCTGCCGATTTTAACCACACTTCACCCACAAAAAGCAGATAATGGAACTGAGCAGCGCTGCTATTGGAACTAGCTATAGGGAGAACATCTTAAACTGGTGGTTTTAGCATGCACATTTCCCTTGCTTCTTCAGAAGCACTGTAGTTTTGCCATCACCGCAAAAGCACCAAAACCAAACGGTCAAGTTTCAGCAGCATTTGGTTGAATAAAATCACCCACAATGGCAAACTGATAAGTGCGTGTCAAGGCACCTGTCAGTATGAACATGTCAACCTGCACTGGATGACTCAAGCTGCAAGATGTTTCTACAACTGTCTTACAAGCAGCACCAGAATAAGAATTTAAAAATTACATTGGCATGGTGGCAGATGGCATCTGTGAAGTTAAACAAGTGATGGGAATAAACCTTTGGACCATAACTGGTAGGCATGCACATGTAGGTGCTGGGGCAATATGTAGTCAACTGAAACTAGTCAAACGGAGCAGAGGGCTCTTGACCCCATCTAGGAGTGGGCTAGAAGTCAAACCACCAAAAAAAATTAATGAAAACCTCAAATTAAGAAGTCAGTCACCACCACAGTACTGCTTTAAAGAAAAGAAAAAAAAAAAAGTTGAGGAAAATGGCAAGGGAAGAAGGTATTTCTGGGACAGAAGGTCAGGGTTATCACTTTGCCATTAGGAGATCTGGGTGTTGTGTAATAACTGGCCTTTCCCCTTCTAGACCATGCAGGCTTCTCTGTAGTGTACACCAACAGGCCTGAGGGGGAAAAAAGCTTAACATGTTTAGTATTTGAGCTTTTTAGGAACCTCCCAAGGGAACGAGTCACGACCAAAGTGGCCGTACGCTGCAGTCCTCTGATAAATGGGCTTCTTCAGCTCCAGCTCCCTGGAATACACAATCAGCTCATTTAGCAGCCACCAAGAACAAGCAATGCCCCTTACCCCACCCAATCTCCAATCTGACCTGCTAGCAATATTGCCAACAGCTTGAAGATTGTCAGAATGGCCGAGAGTAACTTTGCACAGCTTTGGCTTGAATTTGCTGCAGACACGCAATGACCCTGAGGGCAGGCCGGAGAAAAGGGACAGAAATACTTACCTGGTACTCAGTTCCTGTAATGAGGATTAGAGTGTTTGTGGAAGTGTACTTAAGATTGCACCAGCACTGTGTCCATTTACACACTGAAGTACCTCCCCCACACCGACCATAAAGAATCAGGAAAAATGAACCAACCCCTTAACCTGGATGTAACAATATTGACTCCTCACAATTTCAATGGGAAACCTCTGATGCAGCAAAGTGTCACCTCACTCGTCTAACATTTGTAGGACCAAGCTAGATGTATGAAACTTGAGTTGTCAGCAAAACCTTTGCATGGACTGAGATGAGTACAGACAGCTGCCTTGGAGGTGTACGTTACCTGACTATCACACCAGGTCGAAGGTCAAAGTTCTTCTTGACAATTTCCAGCAGCTCCTTCTCACTCTTTTGAGATGTCCCATAATGGAAGATTGAAATGGACAGGGGATGGGATACTCCAATGGCATAGGACACCTGACCCCAAAACATTGACAACCAAAGTCACAATGATAAAACTAGCCATCAACCCAATAGCAGGCGCAACGCATTACCCATTAGCAGCCCAACTGAAACACCACAGGTAGCAGAACCCCTCCTCACCTGGACCAGAACACGTCTGCACAGACCTGCCTTCACCAGGGACTTGGCCACCCAAC
This sequence comes from Chitala chitala, assembly GCA_025773905.1. NCBI lineage: Eukaryota > Metazoa > Chordata > Actinopteri > Osteoglossiformes > Notopteridae > Chitala > Chitala chitala. Next base: position 16,706,778 of record JABJVR010000035.1, read on the forward strand.
GAGCTGCATATGCAGCAGAGCGGTCCACCTTGGTGTAGTCCTTTCCCGAGAAGGCCCCACCCCCATGAGCACCCCACCCCCCATACGTATCCACAATGATCTTGCGTCCAGTCAAACCAGCATCACCCTAAATGAGAAATACAAGTGAAAGGCTGCTTAAAGCCTGATAGTAACAAAAAAATAAATAAATAAAATTTAAACAAAAAAAAAAAACACACTACAAAATAAACATGGACTGCCTTCTCACCTGGGGGCCACCGATGACAAAGCGCCCACTGGGCTGCAGGTGATAAATGGTGTCATCATCAAGGTACACGGATGGAACCACCGCCTTGATCACCTTATCCTTGAGGGCATCACGCATCTCATCGAGGCAGACGTCCTCGTCATGCTGCACAGAGATGACGATGGTGTGGACACGCACAGGGAGCACTGCCCCTCGGTCCTGCCTGTACTGCACAGTCACCTGAAAAAGCAAGCCCAACCAGCAGTCAAAACAGAGCACAGAAGAACAGCAAAGTCTTTAGCAACACACAGTCATTTACATAAATGAGTTTCTGCA
>JABJVR010000035.1:16717224-16729227 GCA_025773905.1 Chitala chitala
TAACTTTTATTGATATGCATATCGTTGATACATATCGTGTATCGACTGAGTATATCGATGATATGTATCGTATCGTTTTGATCTACCGATATAGAGCCCTAACATGAGGTAGCATTTATGTTCTACGATCTAATGGCTGTGCTGCCCAAAAAAACCTAGTGTGAACTTCTTCCACTTTATACAATCCTGTAACCACACTCTCTTATCGCTAGGCAACAGCTTGCTCTCATTTTCTGTCATGGCCTTGACAGACAGACAGAATTCAAAGATTGGTTTTAATGGAACCTAGAATGATATTTTAAAAGATGCAGAAATGTCAAAAAAGATCCTGTGCGACTGTGAATAGTTTCCTATTTGCCAGCAAGGCTGACATTTGCCCAAACATGCATTACAAAAGTCATGTGTATAAGTAAAGAATTCAGAGTATTTACCCTGTATGAAACGTTAGCATATTACAACTGAAAAACTTCACTTCCCACCTCACAGGTCGTCATTGTTTTCTGGAAATTACTAAACCACATTAATCAAAATCACCTCATGTCTGGCCCATTTCACCCACTCACTGGCTGCGTTTCAGAATGATCCTCGAGGACTGCTTACTCTTATCTCCTATAGTATGATTCTACCACAGCCCTTCCACACCTCCCTCTATCAGACCTGGGTTACAGATCAAAGGCTAAAGGTCAAAACACTCAGCTGCAATCTTCAGAGATGGTTCCTCATCTACCCAGCAGTCCCTCCCAAACTTGGCTGATTGCTGCTGTGGACCCTAACAGTTTAAATAAACTGGCTGTTTTATCAATACAGCTGAGTCATACCTTCTGTCCCTTTGGGCTGACATGCTAGCTGTACCTATTGGAACAGCCATGTTAAGTGGTTCTGGGTGAACTGAGAAGCTCTTGTGTAACTACCTCCACAACATCACATACAATACTGGACATTCTAACAGCAGCTTTACACAATAGGTGAAGTAATCTGTGGCATTTGGAGCAATACTACAGTTGTGTTTTTTAAAACATAACCGCACAAAGTCCACTATTATGTGAGAGCAGGTAAATTAAAACATACACTATCAGCCAAACGTTTTGACAGGTCTTCTTTATTTTTACTATTTTCTTACTTTTAGAATAACAGTCAAGGCATTAAAGTTACAAACAGCTTAAGTGGAATCATCCAAGAACCAAAAAAGGAAGTGAAAGAAAAATTTTAAAATCATCTTATATTTTACATTTTCCAAAACAGCCACCCATTGCCTTGATTACCGCTTTGTAAATCTGTGGCATTCTCTCAAAAACCTTTATCAAATATTCACTTGGGATGCTTTTCCAAGTCTTGAAGGAATTCCCATAAATGATGAACACTTGGCTGTTTTTCCTTCTCTCTCTACCAGTATGCACAGGTGTTTAAGTGGATGTGTGCAAACTTTTGACTGTTAGTGTAAAGCTACAAAGGACAAGGTCATATTGTGCTTCGAATCTTCTGTCAGGTTATTGTATCAAACCATAATAAGGGGGCATTAAGCTACAGAGTGAAAGGGAGGCAAATGGGTTTTCAAGAGCTATTAGTAGGTGTTTTTCAATGGCTCCAGCCCCCTTAAGAGGACAGTACAAACTGGAGCAGAACACACCATAGCCTGAGGAGATTAAACATGCATTTCCTCAAACACTAGCCAGCTTCGGAGTTGAGGCAAGTTCTCTTGTACAGTCTCTTGATAAGCATGATGATATAGATAAGGAGAAAGCTCAAGCTGAGGGGGAGGGGAATATTTACAGTGTCTGAGCCAATGATTTTACTGATACACGACTGCTGGTAAAGGAGGTGTCATCCCTCCACTCAGCAGCTGCCTCATACTTCCTCGACTGAACAACACTTCTTTTATAAATAGCAGCAGGGAACGAGTTATGCAAAGACTGGTGCAGAACGTGATGTGCTCATTCTTGTAAAACGATCTTTTTCCTTCTCTTGACAATTGTTCGACACTTCTGAAAATCTCTTCAGCTGAATCAATGGTCTTCAGTCCTGAAGACACTCAGACACTTCCACTTTAGCTCCTCTCGATGGAGCTCTTTGTGCAACACTTAATGGCTCTGGGTCCCCTGTGTCAGCCATTCACACGTGTACATCAAACTGAGAATGCAGATCTCAACACACAAAGTGCAATAAATGACATCCAAAGTAATAACATCATTTTTAGTGTCTGAACACCAACATCTGTAGGTTGCAGTAGCCTAGAAAATGCCTTAAAAAGGCTTGTGGCTGGGACACAACGGGGACAGCGGGACAAAGCACATGAGCAACATTTCCTTTCTGGGGAACAAAACTGGAGTGGTGAGGAATACTGTGTACCCTGGAGTATTTTCTTGTGTGTATAAGGGACAATAAGTCAAGGTTTCATAATGATATAGTGTGTAATCTTGGTAGGTTAATGAAAACACATGGTTGGTCTACATAGTTCTGATTAATGCAGCCAAATTCAGAACACATTGAATCCCTACAAACTGAGGGGCAGATGGAGGAGACAATCACTACAGTCTTTACCCTTTGGTCTTGTACCAAGGACACACATATTTTTCTTAGCAGCAAACTAGATGGCAGATCCTCTTTCTTGCCTAAAATTGTTGATGGTAAGGTGTTTGGGGCCTCATCCTCAGCACTCTTCAGACCTCCACACTGTTCCTCACATGAGCACATGTGACAGCTGCAGATGCTTACCTACATACACAGTATACGCACACACTTTTAAGACCTTTTGTGCACATATTTTTAAATACATGGTTGTACCACTTCCTTCCTTGATATGACCAAGAATTCAAGCACGACAGGAAACATGTTGAGCTACTGACTTGTTTATATCAAACAACTTCAAAAGTAACAAATACAATAGTAACCTTAGTACAAATAGTACTAATACAAATAGTAACCCCATTCTAATGTGGACAGGTTAATGCAGTTATCTTCCTTGAACAGGTAAAAATGGTTAAATTCACAATTAATTAAATATCTCAATGTTCATGTAATCCATAATAACGAAACTGAAAAGCAGTTTTATACTTATTTTTATGTTAACATTTTCAGCATTAATGAATTAGCAATGGTGCATTATAAATGTGACATGCTTACTGGACAAATGACACAAATGAAATATGTATTCTTTCTCAACATCCATTTAAGATGAGTTTAAGATGACAATTATACCTTGTAATTTACAGTAAAATCAAGGTCATTATTATGAGTTTATTTTAATATGAAATTCCAGTGTGGGTGTGCGGTATCTGCAAAAGATCACCTTTCTTATTATTAGTTTAATAATGTATAGAGAATACAATACTGCATGCTCTTACTATAAAATGCATACTTACAACTAAATATTTCTCGATTTCCACATCAACAATACCATGATCACTTGAAAGAACACACACACACACACACACACACACACAAAAGGGGACTACAAAAGTTTTACACATGACAGAGCACCCTGGGTATAGACCATATGTGTGCGTAAAAAATAAAAATTATATATATACATATATATTATGTATATACACATTATTATATATAATCCCCCCCCCCCCACTGTTATATTTTGATTATTGTATATACATTTCTTGCCCGGAAAGAATACCCAGTTGTGAATTCACTTTTCTGAAGTAGAAACATACATGTGCCCGCGCGCGCGTGCGTGCGTATGTATGTGTGTGTTACCACAGAAATTAACTCTTTCTGTATACTCCATTTCAAATCAAACTGTTACTTTTTATTAAGAAAAATCAAGTGTTGCTAAATGCACAGTTTTGTTGCTAAACAGTACTTCCTGGAGTATACGTAGGCACGCAAACTGGATTGACCCCCACCACCACCACTGCACACTCGAGGGACAGAAGTGCCCTTAGACATAATATGTGCCACAGTTACACTTTACAACATTTAAAACCCACATCTTTCCGAGGATAGAATTGTCATGACAAGTATGGACATACTACTTATTGCAGCGATACTGCTTGCAAACGGCATAGGCTATTGCTTATGTAGTAATTCCACAGATTCATTGTCCCACCAGTTATCTTGTGTAGGGTCGTGGGTCAATTTTGTAATATTACCAGTAATTTTACTTGATATTACATTTTAAAGTAGGCTACACTCCACCCATATCCCGATAACTGTTAATGACAGTTATAATACATTCATATCCTGCGCATCCATGCTGAATGGGTCTAAACGTGTGATAACAGTAAATGACAGTGTGAGGGCAGTGTATGTTGATAATAAAAAAACACCAGTAATATGGGGCAAGCGCCTCACGTTTGGTGGCCAAATATAAGCAATGTCATCCGTTTAGAATGACCGATCGAAAATTACGTTTTTCCGCTACAGTACCTATTCTACTGTAAACAGAATACTTGCCATCGGCTCCATGAGCCCGCAAATCAATCACACACACACTCGGTCACCGACCGCTTACCTTTCCCACGTCAGATCGGACGGAGTACACGGCAGCAACGTAACCCAGTTGTTAACTTGGTGATGTAGGCTTCAACAAGCGCCCGCTGTTTATTCAAGTCTGCAGTATCCACCTCGTTATTAAGCAGCTCGTCCTCGCGCGACGCCAAATCTAAAGTGCACGAGCCTTCAGTTATTCACAGACACGCGACGGCACTTCGCAGCGTTGGAGACTCACACACACCAAGCAGGTGCGCTGTCACGAGAGGCATCAGATACACACCGCTCCGGGCGCCAGTAATCCAAACGCTGCATGATTAAGTAAACTGGCTCATTTTAAGATCTGTCAGCTCACTGACTGGAGACATTGTCTTTTCATCGATTTTTCACGTCCACCTACCCGGCGTCTGCTCGCGGGAGCGTCACGCTCTTCGGCGTTGCCCTTGAGTGCCTGCGAGATGAGCAGGTTAGCAGTGCGCTCATTACGCCGCTCCGGCTCCTACAGTGAGCGCCCATGGAGCCCACCAGCGCCGCTTAGCGCTCCATTCCGTGAACTAAAAACTGTTTGGCCGTGTCGCGCAAAACCAGAAAAACGCCACAATCCGTGAAGGTTATTCAATGACGATGAAATATGCCGGGGACAAAAACGACAGTTTTTGAATTACGCTTGTCGGAAAAATATAGCAGCTGTTAATTTATATCAAAATATATTCCGGCACAAGGTCCGTCCAGTGTAGGATGTAACAGAATTTTGTGGAGGTCCGTACCGCTTAAAGTCGCCGGTATTCAATGTTTGACTCTAGCCCTCGTTAAAATGTGCTTCTTACATTACAAGAATCTGATCCTAAGTAAATAATGTTCACCTGTAATTTTAAAGCGAGGTGAACTTCATTGGACTTTATGAAGAATATGTTATAACTACCGAAGTGATTTCAAATCCATATGGAAACAGACTGTTACATAGAAGGAAATACGATGGGCGTACAGGACTGTCAGAGCCGGTCCGCCGGCCGTGGCGTGGCGTGGCGTGGCCCGGAGAGCTCTCAAAGATCAGTAATGTAGTAACGCTGCCCGGGTAGTTTACTGTGTAACATTTTTTAAATCGAGTTGAACGAACACAGTTTCCTTACGTAATTCACTGGTTTCACGTTTGTTTTCTTTCACTATTCAGTTAAAATGTATTAACTAAAGTTTTTAACATTTACATATGATTATTAATGCAATGTGTTTTTGTGGTACTGAGAACTCCAAAAATCCTATTACGGCTATTTGCAATATGTATGATCCACAGTGAGCAGAAAAAAATTTTCAAACCCTGGAAAAGCACCCCCAGTGAATATTTAACGAAGTTCATTGAGGAAATTGAAAAGTTTATTGAAAATGTGTTTGCACAATTGTAATCAATGCAAGAGGTGACAAGTGATAGAAAATGGCTTTTTTGTATAGGCCACATAGGTGGCGACCTAGGGTGCCATCTGCTGAAAGGGCACCAGAGAGGACACGAGTTGTCTTTATTGGGAGGGGGGCACCATTGAAAGTTTTGGCTAGAACACCAAAATGGTCAAAAATTGCCCTGCATGGCTATTTTGAAGAATTTAATGACACCTTAGGTGTCATTAAAGGATGGAGGAGGATGAATTCAGGAGGATTCATGTTCCAGAATCCATAAATTGTGGTGTTAACAGTAAACAAAACCAAAAATCAAACACAACCAAAATGCAATATCCTGATCAGAAGGGACAAACAGGTTTCAAAATCCAAAAAGCTTCAACAAGCCAAAGAAATCATTCAGAGAAATTAAATTTGTAATTCAAAAGCACAGCACAAATCCAAAGTCAGCCTATTAAACAGAAGTAAACAAACAGTCAGACTTGCTTGTGACAGACAACAGGTCACAAACCATGAGAATATTGGTAAGATATAAAGGGGAGTAGTGCTGGGTGAATGACAAAACAAAACACTTGGGATTTATATTCTGGGGAATGACATCTTAACCAGGATGTGATTAGTTTGCTGACTGATGTGTGCTGTGGAGTGCGAGGACTGGGGCTAAACTTGGAAAGTAGGGCTACAGGGTGTGATGAAGGCAGGTCCAAACTTTTGATTGACAGTGTGCACTTATTTCACTTAACAACAGTGCTTTAAATATTTTATTTGATCCTTGCACATATGCTTTATCAGTCAGTACATGTGGAGCTTTTCATTATAAGTAGAACCCAGTTTTGACTGTATTAACGATTCCGGACAATAAAAATGACTCATGGCTGATAAATCAGAATTCCACCAACACATGCCCTTGACCTAGTGACTAACATATACTCTGGTCTACATCTGCATATAATTAATCTAGACATAAAGGCACTTTGTGTATTTTACATAGATTTAACTTTACATGCAATAAAGATGCTCTGACATCAGATCAAGGTGGTTTTATATGTACTGTATCAACAGATATGAATAAAAAAAAACGTTTTACAACGTATTTTACTGTCTTGTATGCGAGGCTTCATTAACAACATAAACGATTTCAGATGAGTGTTGAGCATTGGTGATATCAATTAACACGTAAGCTTAAATGAATTTGTTTAGAAAAGAAAATAATTATGTACAATTTCTTTGGAATGCGATAACCAACGTAGTGTATGGTTTGCCGGCCGGTGTCTGCTCGCTTTCTGCATAGTATTAACTCACAGTAAAACCGACTCCCCCCTCCCCCCATCTCACTTTTTTTCCCTTCCTCATCGAAAAGGGGGAGGGTTTTGACGTGGCAGTGACTCCGGACGTGACACAACTCAGCATTTCATTGCTCTGGATGTTGCATGTTTATCGCCGCCTTCACACACCTCACCTGTATAACGGTGCGGCGCTGACACACACACAAACATACATATACGGAGCGGCCGCTTGTCTTCTGCGCACGGATGCGCCGCGTTGTGCAGATGGAAGGACGCAGTATGTGGCTGAGTGTGTGGCTGCTCGTGTTCGCCAGTCTTCTCCACTCCTTACCCGCATATCACGTAGATTTGAATAAGCTGCAAGGTCTGGCAAAAGCAAAGGTGGAGGTAAGACACACGAATGATTTCCGTGTAGTTGACATACTTTATATGACTTTTCATTCGTTTTCAGATTATAGCAGAGCGCATAACGATCAGGGTAATATTTTTTAATTTATAACCTTATTAATACAATGAACGTTTTATTGTAACATGAACATACGTCGGCTTGGGTTCCAACATTGGGCACGAGAGCCCCTGGTTACCGAAGTTCTCTGCCAGCGTCATCATGAATGATGCAGAGAGCACGTGGTATCGGTCCCTGGGCTCGGGAAACATGGTGCTATTTGTCTTTAACCAGCTCAGTCCTAATAAAACTGTAGGCGGGTGTCTGTTTATATCAATCATGGCCTACAGTTTGTAAAAATTAGTGAGATGCTGTATAGATTTTTCTCCGGTTCGTACAAACCAGTTAAATACTCTTATTTGTTTTTACTTTGTTTAAGAGAAAAAACATTTACTTGTTTAAATGTAATTCTTCTGTTGTTGTCAATGACAAAGAACGCATTTCGATGTGTTACATTATGTGATACTCATTACGTTTTTCTGTCTTTAAGGTCTTAACACCTTAAAGACCTTAAAAGACAGAGAAACGTAACCTTAAAATATTTACAGATGCAGAGTATAGGAACACAAAACTAAGTCTTTGTGCAAAGTGGGGTGATATGGGAGATATAGGCCTAGAGCTAAATAAGGACAACAAAAAAGCTCTTGGTGCATTGTTCTGTGTTCTAAATTTTCATGGGGTACTTTAGTGATTTCTGAAAACGCCTTAGAGAGGTGTTCTTAAGAGGTGCTGCTCTCTGGGCATTTATTCAAAAGTAATGCATGTACCAGGAGTTTATACCAAAATGGTCTAAATGTCCTTTAGGATAACTGCTGTTCCTTTTTTAGAAAGAAGTCTTGCCTTCTGTGATAGTGATGAAGATGTCAGATTTATTACTGTTTCCTTTTTTTCTCCTGCTTTAGACCTGTGGTGGGTGACAGCTCAATCGCTTGAGGGAGGTAATGTGAATTTTGTACACTACATACACCTAAAGTGTTGGCTTTATTGTCACTGTAGAATAGAATATAAATTAATAAAATTAATGGAGTATATTTATTTTTACGTGTTTTCATTTTTCCTTTCCATTTTAATTTTGAGATTTGAAGCTTAGTTGTCACAGTTTTTGTCCTTCTCTATGAAACAAAGATGTAATATCAAAGTGCATCTTGTGAGTTATTCATGCTTTTCCCTCTTGCTCCAGGTCAAGGCCTTTGTGACACATGACATCCCTCTTTAGTATCCTTCTCTCACAGACCACCTTTATCATAAGCTTCTGTGCTTTAGAAGTAGATCACTCAGTTTGAGGTCTTCAAGAGTACACGTAGTTACACACACGCAGTTAAATCCATATTAAAATGTATTTATTAATTTGTAATGCTTGTTAGTTGTATTGGGGCAGCACACAGGCCTAAGTAACAGTGGTACATGATACCTCGGGTCTGAATCCTGTGACCTCCGGATTCAAGGCAAGTGTTATTAGGGTTTTATTATAGACAGCCAGTGCTGCATCCCTTCTGCAGAATTTCATCTGTTGCTAGACTACCAGCTGAGACACACACACACAGTACAGGTTGTCTTTGGTAGCTTTTGACATTCACGACCAGTGCTGCATCCTTCCTTTATATTATAGGTCTGCAGGGAATCCAGGGAATGTTCACGCCTAGGTAAACTAGGGTAAATTCAGATCACTTTATTTTGTATAATGCAACTGCCCCCACAGTCATGCTAACATTACAGCATTCAGAATCAACATAAGGACTATCTAAATGTTTTGGATGTGAAAGTATTGATGTGTGAATCTCCCGGTAGTCAGGACAAGAATACAATTAGTCTCCCAAGCAGGAGACTTTGTTCTTTAGATCAGCTGGATAATTGTCTTGTCTGGACAATTAGCCTGCTGATGTAAATTAACTTTGTGGGCTGCAAGGGTGCGAGTTCAAGTCCCAGCCGCCACTGTGACATAAACATCAATGTCACTATGAAGTCTGAAGGAGTATGTCTCTATACACTGGATAGACTTGGTGTCAGCAACTCCAACTTGGTGTCCCACTCAGATGGTGCACAGATGGGTACCAAGTAGATTTGTGGAGAAAAATTGCAAAGAGACTAATAACTGCAGTCTCAGAACATGGGGTACATGGGCATAAACAGCAGTGCCAACAGTGCTGATTACAGTGAACGATAGAGATTGTTGTGGGAAGGATAAATGAGAAGTAGGTATTCGGTAAGGATTTAAAGACTGCCACAGATTTGGCATGTTGTATGTAGGCAGGCAGACTATTGTATAATCTAGGGCCTCTAACTAAAAGCTCTAGTGCCAATACATTTATGTATATGTGGAATGGCCTGCATTCTGGGATCACAATGAATGATTTGAAATATATGTATTAAGGCCATTAAATATGCCAGTACAAGACCTTTGAGTGCCTTATATTTTAGAAGTTTGTAATCAGTCTTGTACTTAACAGGAAGGCAGTGGAATGAGGACAGTATGGGCTTACTTTCTGCTCCTGGTAACAGTTGTCGCAGCTGCTTTTTGATTGAGTGTTTAATGTGCAGGGTATACTCCCAGAAAGTAGAGCACTGCAGTAATGTACGCGCTGTATATAAATGCATGCAGCTTTCTCAGTATCTTCAGTTGAAAGAAAGAGCTGCAATTTAGCAGTGTTTGTGAGTTGCAGGATGCACACCTGTGAAATTTTACTAACAAAAGAGTTAAACCATAGACTTGAACCTAAAACGAAACCTAGATTATGTGCCAGATCAGTAATGGAAAAGTTCAGGCCTGCAGTGCTGAGGGCTGAACTGACTGCTTCCTATAGTACAGCTGTCCCAAAATAACAGGATCTCTGATTTATGTGTTTAGTAATGAGTAGTTTTTTCTCATCTATGGTTCAGTGTCATAAACCAATCGGCCTAAGAATGCATTTTTATATGTGTAACAGGTAACTAAATTAAAGAAACATTAACAGTAAATTGCTGTAAATGCAAGGTACCTGACTTGTAGCTGCTGTTACTACTTCAGTACATTTCCAAACAAATGGCAGTTTCAATCAATGACGGTGGTGATAATCAAATACTACCAAATGTCATAACTGCTTTTTGTTAATCTGATTTATGTTCACGTCTTCCTCAGATCAGGGTGTTGTACTATCTCCAGGATCTGCAAATATAGCTCATCTGTTTGTCTTCTGGGCATAACATGTTTCAAATATGAATAATAAACAAGGATACGTTATCATTTAAGATGCATCTATGTAGAGGTTGCCAATTTTAAATTCTGTTAATATCTTTGTGGGACTTCTCCAGACTTTTGTCTAGCTCCCAACCACACTGACCTGGTAACTGCCCACTTCTTAAGTGCTTTCTTAAATTGATTCAGTGAATGACTTACAGAAAGTGTTAGCCCTATATTCTGTTGTCATATTACTGTGTGCATTGCATACATTTCTGCTAGTTCTTGCATAGACGCTGGCTTTTTAAACAATTTTTGTACTACAGGTAATCCCCGATTTATGGATGCGTTCTGATGACCCCACCATAACTTGAAAATATCGAGACATGGCCAAAAAACAGAAAAAAATACACACTTTAACACCGAGACATGAACTGTGTCGATGGCTAGCGAGAGTAAGGCATCTCACAAGGTGGGAGATGCATATATCCCGGCAGCATATCGTACCGCTACGTTTGCCTTCCGCATATAACTTAAAAATATTTTTACAATTTTATCATATCATTATCGTAAAATCAAAAAATCGTAAATCGAACCATCTTAGCTCAGGGTCCATCTGTATTTACTGACACTCATTGTATTAATCCCAATCCTAACTCCTATTTCCAAGTTTTTAAAGCAAAATGGTTTCAACAAATACTTGTCAACATTATCATTGACTGAATTTATTAGTGTGTATGCCAGCAGCCCATGCTAAAGCACACTTGTGGATCAGCATGCAAAAGCAGGTTTGTGGCTAAACAAGTGTTTTACTCTGCTAATGTTACGGCATCTGTGTTCAGCTGTGGAAGTCAATGCCATTACAGAATAGTGGTTCTCAGCTTTTGGGTGTTGGGTCAGACAGTTCGATATTTTTTTGCATGTGTGTAACTGTTAATCCCTTGACATGCGAACCAGCCACAACTTGGTGATGAAGCACATTCCAGGAGCTGATCCTGAGCTAGTCTTACTCAGCCATTACTATGAAGAGCTGGATGTAAGTAGCTGTTTTTGTTTCTATCACAAAAGTAGATGTGCATTAGCACCGTGGATTGTACGCATAACACAAGGACCTACCTAAATTTGAATTGGTCCTCTGAATGGTATTTTTATATTGGAGTGTAGGGGTTTTTTTTTTTTTTTTTTTTTTTTTTTTTTAAATATAATCCTTTGTTTTTAAATATTAATTTATTGTGTTAAAATATTTGTTTTGCGTTTTAATTTAAAAAATTTGTAAGTGAGTAATTAAT
>JABJVR010000035.1:16737854-16796925 GCA_025773905.1 Chitala chitala
TGGGCTATGAGCTTCTCCACCCTTCCTCCAGACTCTAGGACCTTGGTTTCCAAATGAAATACAAAACTTGCTCTCATTTGAAAAGAAGACTTTGGACCACTGGGCAACAGTCCAGTTCTTGTTGTTGTTGTTCTTCTTCTCCTCCTCCTCCTCCTTAGCCCAGGTAAGACGCCTCTGATGTTGTCTGTGGTTCAGGAGTGGCTTAACAAGAGGAATACAACAACTGTAGCCAAATTCCTTGACACGTCTGTGTGGTGGTGGCTCTTGATGCCTTGACCCCAGCCTCAGTCCATTCCTTGTGAAGTTCACCCAAAGTCTGGAATCGATTTTGCTTGACAATCCTCATAAGGCTGCGGTTCTCTCAGTTGGTTGTACATCTTTTTCTTCCACACTTTTTCCTTCCACTCAACTTTCTGTTAATATGCTTGGATACAGCACTCTGTGAACAGCCAGCTTCTTTGGCAATGAATGTTTGTGGCTTACCCTCCTTGTGAAGGGTGTCAATGATTGTCTTCTGGACAACTGTCAGATCAGCAGTCTTCCCCATGATTGTGTAGCTTAGTGAACCAAACTGAGAGACCATTTTGAAGGCTCAGGAAACCTTTGCAGGTGTTTTGAGTTGATTAGCTGATTGGCATGTCACCATATTCTAATTTGTTGAGATAGTGAATTGGTGGGTTTTTGTTAAATGTGAGCCTAAATCATCACAATTAAAAGAACCAAAGACTTAAACTACTTCAGTCTGTGTGCACTGAATTTATTTAATACACGAGTTTCACAATTTGAGTTGAATTACTGAAATAAATTAACTTTTCCACGACATTCTAATTTATTGAGATGCACCTGTAGTCTTACAATCACAATGGTTAAAAACACAAAACAACACATGGTCAACTGATTCACCAAAGTCTTTATTATCTCCTTTTCCATATTATACTGTATATGTCCATAAGACATTACACGTATATAAATAAAAGAAACATACATTATAAAAGAAACAGACACTATGCAGGAAGGTTCTTGGTCACCTGCTGTATGGGGTACCACAGGTGTATGTGGGGAGGATTACGTGTAACTTCAGGTGGGGGGTGCTCAGGCCCTCGTGCCGGTGGTGATATGTGTCACGTGAGCTGAGCGAGGCGTCGGTTTTAGGTGGCGTGAGGTCCAGGAGTAAACTCAGACAGACTCAATGCCATCGTCATCATTTCACTCCAGTTTCAAGCCAGTAACATTTGAAGGCATGGATGGACCAAGAACAGGTTCTGTGCACATATGTACCATACATATAATGCACACAAAGTTGAGTGCACACACCAACAGAACTACAAGTACTTAAAGCCGAACAACCAAACCAAAAGAAGCACCTTCTGGACAATGGTGCGAGGAGGGGTATGTGAGACTAGCCACACCTATGCCAGTCCCAGTGGGAGGGGAGATAATGACGTGACTTCCCCAGAAAATGCCATAGCACAGACTGATACTGTCAGTCAAAAAGCTTTGTGTCTCCCTTCAGAGTCCTGACACACAGCCCTGCTGGGGCACCCTTTACTAACATCATTCAACTACTCAAATTTTATATGGATTAAAATGTTTTATTTATGTATGTATATATAATGTATATATTATTTATATTTTATATATATATATATATCTCTATAAAACATATACACACACCCACACATGTGTGTGAGATACAACAAAATCTCTTCAAATGTTTGGTATTAACATCAATGTTTCAGAAAAGTGTTAATTACTCATGTCACTCGGACCCTTCCATCCCTGACAGATGTACCACAGTCTTTGGAGAATGTGGTAAGGCTGGGGTGTTCAGTCACACTGCAGAGGTGCAGGCTCACTGGACTTTCAGAGTGTCCCAGTGCCCAGTAGGCTCCCTGGAATCTCATCATGAAATGTCAGCTGTCTTTAAAATATACAGACAAAAACCAAACCAACCATGTGCTGTTAATTACTTACGAGTACTAGTTGTTTTAAAACAATCATGATTATTAATTAACTGTGGGACACAACCAAAATCCATAACACCTCTGGAGGATGTGACTGGACACCCCTGTGTTAAGATACTTATCATGTAAGTACAAAAACAACATTATAATAAGATGCTTCATAATTTGCTAATTTTGCTCACAGAAGGGACACATTCTAAAGTGAGTACTCCCTTTGGTTCTAGTCTACCTTGACATGTTTCTACTCTATCACAGCTAAACATCAGGCAACTTTCTTTATGGTTTATACACTGGCTTTTGGGTACTCATCAAAACTGAAAAATAATCTGCTTTAGTACAAACTGGATTAAAGAGAACACAGTATAATTACCATGGGATAAATGCAGGATATGTGAAAGACAGAGGACAAGAAAGCACCTGGTGAAATTTCAGCCTCACAAACAAGTGCAAAAGTCAGGCAAAGTCAGTCTGCATTTACAGATGTGGTAACCTAATAACATGGGGACATATTGCTTTATCACCTCATACTACATACAAAGATGGCAACAAAGGATATACAGACATGTAAACAAAGGGTGATTTTTAACACTTTCGTGTTGTGTTAGTGGGACAATGAACAGGACTTGAGCGGTCAGGTAGCGGTGTAGTTAGACCTAGCAGTCTTCTTGTTTACCTTTGTTTAAAGTGCACTTCAGATGGACATCGGTAGGGATCCTGCCATGTTCACAGATTCAGGTTAAAGCCGTGCAAGAGAACAGATTATTCTTTTCTGCTTTGTCCACACTGACTTGTTACTAGAAAATTTGTGTAATAAAAAAGACCTGAAGCAATGCAGCCCTCAGTGCACCACTTCAACGGTCAATACATCAGAGTGTCCTCAGCAATGTGGACACATGCTCCTCTCTACACTGAGATACATTTGATGAACTGAAACGCAGCAACATACTGCCAGCATCCACAACAGCGCATGTGCCGATCGCTCAAAGACAGACACGAAAACTACCCATAAAGTGCATTACATCTTTGATTTCTATTACCAACTTTAAATGTTTTTCAATACATTTTAGTTTTTTTCTGGTAAAGCCTGTCTTTAAACATTACCGTTTCCAGTTAATTTTATTAAAAGAGCTAACACACTACAAAGGGACTTATTAGTTTAATGTTTATTTTTCCTCAAACCTCAAAACACTGAATCAAAACAGTGAGGCAAATGAGTGTAAGCTTATGTCCATGATCCAAACAGCAACGGTTGGACATGATCAACATCTCATCCTGCATCAACTTGAGTATCCTCTGCTAAACACAAACAGTCAGAATGGTAACAACAGCTCCACACCCAATCCTAAATGTTCTTGAATTAACCCTGTAGAACCCATAATATGAATTAGAGACTCTAAAATTCTTTACTTGTGTTTACAGTATTGTTAAGAGCTTCTATGACTATTTTACTCAAAGACTCACTCATAAGACAGTTTGTGGAACTTTTAGCAAAGTCATTTATTTTTATGTTGAATGAGCGTAACATTAGATATTAGTGATGTCAGAGCCAAAGTGTCTCCTCAAACGTAATGTTACATAAATGTCACCTTGGGTTCTACAGGGTTAATGCATTCTTACCATGTGGCCTACACAAGGGAGTTATAGCTCAGGCTACTTCACTAACCCTGTATTAGTGTTTCAGAGCACTCTGCAGGTGTAAACCACCAGCCGCTAATGAGTACATAGTACTGTACAAAGATGTTTTTGTCCCAGAAAAATTATGTAGGAAGCTATTGCATAGCAACACCCGGTGCCTGTCATGTCCTATACAGTCCACTAGGTGTCTCCTTTCTCTCTATCTCACTCATTTCTGTCTATTTTCCCTGTGGTCTCTCCTTTTAATTGTTTCATTGCTGTCGTCTGTTTCTCATTTTCTCATTGCTGTCGTCTGTTTCTCATTTTATTCCCTATTTAAGCCCTGTCTTTCTGTTAGTACTTGATCAATTGGTGTAGCCCTATGGCAATGTAAATGTTGTTTGTGAGGGCTAGTTCTTTACCTGTTTCTGGACACCCTCTGTATAACCTGGCCAGTTGTTGTAGCTCTATTTTTCTGTAATCGTTCTTTGTTAGTGGTTATTCATCTTTGTTTCTGAACACCCTTTGTATATTGTTAGTTTGTCTGAATAGTGTGTTGACTCACCCTCGCTTCCATTCCTCTGAGGTCCGTTTTTGTTTATATATGTGTGTGCGTGTGTGTGTGTGTATATAAAATGGAAGAAATATTATGACCAAGTGCACTCAAACTTTAAACTGGTAGTGTATATGAAAAATGGTTTTATTTCAGGCTATTGAGTATAATGTACAATTTTTAAAGTTTAGGTAATTGCTGTTATAAAAGCGCAGAAATAAAAATTTACTAAGTAGGCTTTGTGTGCTGATTATCCTCTATTTTATCCACGTACAGTTAACCTATCCAAAAATGGCCTTACTGTGGACATTTTTTAATTTAAGTGCAAATGCCAACTAGCTGTTTACATTATTTTCCTGGGCATACTAAGACTTTTGCACAGTACTATGTGACATGTATCATAATACTGGAAAAGTTATATCTGTGCTTGAGAGAACTCCATAAACTGATAATTCAGAAGGGGGATAATATCACTTTTGAACAAAATTTGCCCTATAAAAAATGTGAGCGTATAGTACATACAAATGTACAAGACCCTCGGGCAATTCATTGACTAAAATACATTTGTGATTAAAGACAACGCTAGCCAAAACAGCTGGATTATAATGAGATCCCCTTCTACAAGCATCTTTTAGTTAATGTTTCAGAATATGAAATGAAAGAGGCAGGTGTTTTTGACATGAAATTTAAATTTCATCCTGGGCTGTTCTGACATAAGGTACAGTGCAGAGTCAGAATCCTTGTCAAAAAGAAACTGTTCTTGAAGCACGGCTGGCCACACATTGTGTGTTTCCAGATCCAATATCAGATCAGCCATAGCAGAAAATTATAAAGTTTAGAATAAGGATCCCAGTGGTCAACCCCAGGCTGGGTTGAGGGAGGGCTCACACACCCTGTCCTTCATTCTGTTCCTGGAAGACACAGGAAAAGGCCAAAAAAATGACATATCTTTGTTCATCATGCCTCTGCTGTCCATGAGCACATGTTCATGTAACAGATGTGGGTTCATTCTCCCAGTAAGCCTTTAGGCAAGTGCAACAGTGAAACCAGTTTTGGCTTGATTTCAGTTTAGTTTCAGCCAACGTCAGAAACGTGCTAAAATAGGGCCGAGAGGGTCGTGGTGCTTTGTGGGTAATATGTACATTTAAAGACCTGATCTTCCAGAAGCTTTGGTGGGCAGAGTCCCAGGCCTTCCTGGCCTTTACTCTGACAGATAAAGTCCCAACCCCTGCGCACATACATACACGCCCAACCCTGCATTGGTACATTGTGAGATGATCAAAGTTTGGGAGCAGTGTCACAAAGGGCTGAAAAAGATGTCATCACCTGTGAGACACCAGTTAAAGTCATGCCTGTGTTTCTGTGGTGTACATGTCCATTGCCAGAAATTTGGATGGATCAAAGATGACAGTCCCCAAAGCTGATTTGGGAGAGGGGTAGCGGTGTGCGGTTAGGGCTGGGGTGTTCTGGAGATAGGTGGTGGAGTCTCAATAGATTTCAGGACATATAGTCCAGTCCTGTTTCTCCTTGGCCTCCCAGTAGCCACCTTTGTAGATAAAGTAGCTCTCGCCTGTAATTGTATCAGTTCTCTTCTGGAACCATAATGGCTGGTAGCCCTCATATTCTTGGCCTGTATGGAGAATTGGAGAGAAACACTGGCAGGGTTAATGGAGAAATATTAGGTCCTCTTAGGTACATCTAATACTGTTTGCTTATTTGTTAAGATATAGTGAAAACAGTTGGTCCTGTAATGTCAGCTGTCCCAGGAAAATGGAAAGCCCTCAAATCAGACCTGATGCAAATGCAGGACTAATTTGTAAATCCATATTTGCTGGACCATTTTTGATATCAGTTTTCATGTGGAAGAAGGTAACCACAAGACTGGTGCAGAATGGCTGTCAACCTGCCTGAAACTGGAGCCATGACAAAAAAAAGTAAAGCCAGCTTCAGTGTGTGTGTTCTGTTCTGTTCTTATACTCACTGAGTTAGAGTTCTGCTCTGGTCAGAAGAACTGCTCTGTACTTTTTCTATGTACAACATAAGGCACTCAGGGCTGGCTTAGAGGCACTGGGACTGATGTACAACTAAACATGCCAATCAACCTAAAAGTGTTCTAGAGTGCTAACCTGATCTCCCATCTTCTCCAGTTCACCTTGTTTCAGAGTGCTAACCTGATCTCCCATCTTCTCCAGTTCACCTTGTTTCAGAGTGCTAACCTGCTCTCCCATCTTCTCCAGCTCACCTTGTTTCAGAGTGCTAACCTGATCTCCCATCTTCTCCAGTTCACCTTGTTTCAGAGTGCTAACCTGCTCTCCCATCTTCTCCAGCTCACCTTGTTTCAGAGTGCTAACCTGCTCTCCCATCTTCTTCAGCTCACCTTGTTTCAGAGTGCTAACCTGCTCTCCCATCTTCCCCAGCTCACCTTGTTTCAGAGTGCTAACCTGCTCTCCCATCTTCTCCAGCTCACCTTGTTCCAGAGTGCTAACCTACTGTCCAACCTTCTCCAGCTCACCTTGTTCCAGAGCGTCGGTGGCCTCAGCCTCCCTCCTTCTCCTCACGGCACGCTGCTTCTCCTCCAGGCGCTGCTTCTCCACGTTGGCCTCGTCCCATCGCCCGGCCTCCATGAGACGCTGATCGGGACGCAGCCGGCTGTCTGTGGGGCTCACACCCTCCTCGGGCTCGTTGAGCGTCAGCGCCAGCGAGGAGAAGTAGTACATGTTCTCTGCATTATCCCTAGTGGAGCACAACAGGGAGACATGAAGGCACTGCCTGCTTCCATTATAGTCTTCACACCTGGAACTCCTTCTCATGCTCTTCAGTGCTCCTTTGTTCAGATATTAACATCCCTTTATAGAAAAATCTATGCAGTGTGCAGCCTAGAGTACTACAGTACAGAGGAAAAGCTCTGGCTGTATGTCACCGAGATGGGTTATGGTTATTGCTGGAGCGTTAATGAAGCCATTATGTGCACACGGGGCCATTACGGGAGGGGGTATTTCTTCCAGAGCAGCTTGGGTGAAAGCGTCTGGTAGACCGTCTTCTGCTTGCCCTCCGAGCTGCTGCTCCCGCGGCTGCTCTGCACAATCTTGGCGCTCTCCATCTTGTCATCCCATGTGCCGGACAGGATGTAGTATGCCTGGCCGTCCGCATCTGTCACCACGCCGGTTACCTTGACACACAAACAGGATGGCAGAAGCATAGGGAAAGAGAAATTATATTTAACTTATTAAAGGTAAAAATAGCTAATATGAAATGAACGACAAGTCAGCTTCCATTTCCCTACAATAGTTTATTTACAAGTGCAATACTGTATATTGACCAACAGAGGGCATTCTTATCAAAGAAATTTATTTCTGACCATTCATGCAGAACACCCTAAGGTCAAAAGCAAGCTGTGGCATTAGGACAACTGATTGATTCCACCCCCTCTGACAACACATACACACAACACCTCCTCTCAGGGGCCCAGGCTCACCTTGCGAGGGACATCCCGAGAAAAGTAGCTGTACGGGGAGAATTTGAGCTGACATGTCTCTCTGGTCCGGTGGTTGACAATGTCGATGTCCCCTGACTGCAGAGACAGGGATAGGAAAGTGAAAAGTGAGAAACAGGAAGGTCGTAAAAATGAATCGGGAGCAATAAAAAAAAACTGGGTGGCAGATGGAGGCAGAGTGTGAAGGAGAACAGGGTTGGCTGCAAGATGAACTTGCTGCAAATAAAGATGGAATGAGTCATACATCACCACACCATGGGAAAAGGCATTGGAGTTCAAACACTTCCTGTACAATGAGGAAAAATGTAACTACGCTCCATAGATTTCCAGCAAAACTTTCTGCTCATCTGAACCTCAGTCTCTGCAGTCTGGATGTGTACATCAGAATGGAGATGTAGTGTGAAATGAAGCATCTTAGAGGGAAGGGTGTCAGTTTGTAGGCATGGGAAAAGCACAGACGGCGCCACACAGAGAGAGTCCAGACACAGACCCAGAGCAAGGCTTCCCACAGAACAAGTGCTTTAATTGGGTCATCTTTTCTACTCCTTCCAGCATGAGAGGCGTATTTTTAGAAACGAAAGTGGGGTAAATCCATAGAGACCACAATGTCTGTTCGTGTATGGTTATAAGTTGCCCCCCAAAAGAGTGTCCAGCTGGACATGAAAGTGAAGGGGAGAGATAAAAAATGCCAAATACCGCACGCACGCACGTACGCACGCACCCGCACACACACGCACACACACGCGCACACGCGCACACACACACACACACACACACACACACACACACACAGCATCATACCTGGTCAATCCACAGCTTGCCTACGATGATGTTGTGCACGGTAGAGGTGACTTTTCTCCAAACGTAATGGTTCCCTGAAGAGTGGAACTGCAGGTGAATGGCACCTAGATAAAAAGAGTCATTTCTAAAGCAATAAAACACACACACAATGCCTGAAGAACCAATGGTTTTCAAACACAACTGAACAGGGGTGAACTAATCTGACCCTCAAAGGGTTTTGCTCAGTTAGCCCTTGTCTAATTATCCTGTGAAAGCAATGAGCTGGTTAAGTGTCCTCACCTGGTGTGACAAGTGTACATCAGAACCTAATTATGTTGTATGAAAGCTGCAGGTCCAGCACATCCCCAGTGTAAGAACAAAGCATGGAGATTTTTTTTTGCAAGTTATTAACATGTGCTCACAAGACTCTAAAGTCTCCACTTCATGTGACTCAGCAATGCTATAACAAATATTTAAATCTGTAAAAACTCATTTTCAACGTCTAACATTTTATTGTAAATATTTAGTAATAATGATTTAAATCATTTAATTTTTCAAACCATTTATCCTGAGTTGAGGGGTCTGGAGCTTAGGGCACAAGAGACACTCAAGATGGGGTCCCAACCCATCGCAGAATACACACTCACAAGCACACACACTCAGTCACATACTATTTGCATTTCGGAAATGCCAATCAACCTAAAAGTGAAGGTTTAGTGGAATGAAGGAGGAGAGCAGAGCAGGGGGCCTCAAAGGAGGCCACCGAGGCACAGAGGGAACGTGCAGGCTCCATGCACACAGGGCAGAGGCCAGACTTCAGCCCCCAACCCTGGAGGTGCAAGGCAGCAGTGCTAACCACTGGGCCACTTTGCCTCCTCAAAAACGCTCAAAATAAAACCGTAAAATATATGTTGTTTCTTGCTGCTATTTTATGACACCATGATGCTTATATAGTGAGACTTGACTGTGGAAACCTTGTCACACGCCTGCTGCTTTGCCTGCCATTTTTCACCTAGATGGTCCACCAAATTTGGTTGGACACCACCGACCAGTAAGCCATTAAATACGCGTAGCTACTGTAGCATTCTGCCAAACCACTACAAAGTTGAGCAGTACGTGCTGCGGAAAAGTGGACCAGCACAAGTGGACCAGCGTAGTCAGTCACACTTGACTCACTCTCTGGTGATGAGACGAGGCTGCGGAGTACACCATCTCCATACCCAAGTACAAGTACCTGTCAAAAAAAACCTCTGCTACAGGTCAAGGAACCATTTCAAATTATTTAATAAAATTTAAATATACAAGTGAGTTAAGTCAATAAATGCACAGAGCTGTTCCATCTCATTTCACTTGATCCTAACTATTCAATTCATACAGATTCCAACTATCCAGTTACTGATAATGAATATTGGACATGGCTTGCACAGTTAATAGATCACGTCTGTTTTATATGGGTGTTCAGACAGGGGTACTAGTTAGATCTGTGTGTGTGATATGGCAGTTAAATGAATGGTGTGCTTGTTTTGTTTGAGGAGTTTGAGCTACAGTTCCATGTGAAGGTGCATGCTTAATGTCCAGCAGCACCAAATGTGAGCTTCCTGTAGATGGAGAGCTACCCCACAGACAGTACTGACTGTGATCCATACCATATAGCCTAACAGTTACCATCATACCTGGCTGAAAATAAACAGGACAACTTTATTGTCTGGTGTTGGAAATTAAAATTCTTTTTTTTCCTATCAGCTATTAGATAAGCAGTTATAAGTTTACTCACAGTAAGGTAAAGGTATTGTATATTATACAGAATTTTTAAGCATCTTAATAAAGGGTACCCCCCTTTGCCTAATAATTTAAAAAATATATAATGATACAATATGAACCTGGGTCACACAGCAACACTGTGCTGATAACATAACATTAGCTTGTTAATGTTGTCATAGTCAGCTGAAGTTCTGACTGCGTTAGGAAAGTACGTTTGCTACAAAAACAATGCAAAAAATACCTTATGCTGCGTCATTTGTGATTGGCTAATTGAGCGACCACCAGCAGTAAGTGACAGTCTCACTTTATGATGCGTTACAATTTGTCTGTTTGTATTTTTAGATATTGTACAGCACTTTGGTCAACTCTGTTGTGTTAAAATGTGCTTTATAAATAAATTTGACTTGACTTGACAATTATATCTTATCATCAACATTAATTGAATCAATCATCATCGTCTCCCTGCGAGTCCCTGATAATCATGAAGCTACTCCATGCTTACTGCTTCAGCTAGACTCTCTCCTGCTCACTCTGTCCCTCAGCCCTGTCACCCTCACTCTGTCCCTCCATGGCTTCCCTGTCACGCTCACTCTGTCCCTCAGCCCTGTCACGCTCACTCTGTCCCTCCTTGGCTTCCCTGTCACGCTCACTCTGTCCCTCAGCCCTGTCACGATTACTCTGTCCCTCCTTGGCTTCCCTGTCACACTCACTCTGTCCCTCAGCCCTGTCACACTCACTCTGTCCCTCCTTGGCTTCCCTGTCACGTTCACTCTGTCCCACAGCCCTGTCACGTTCAATCTGTCCCTCAACCCTGTCACGCTCACTCTGTCCCTCGACCCTGTCATGCTCACTCTGTCCCTCGGCCCTGTCACGCTCACTCTGTCCCTCGGCCCTGTCACGCTCACTCTGTCCCTCCTTGGCTTCCCTGTCACATGCCTGATCCTCTGTCTGCTCCTCTGCCTGGCAGTGTCCATGGCCAGCCAACTCTCCTCCTTCGATTTCCACCTGTTGCTGCACAGTGTTGGTACTGTATATGTTCAAGCTACTGAAGCCCATCTGCTATTTTTGCATATTTGATGGCATCTGCCTCTAGATTAAAAAAAAAAAATGGCCTGCAACTTCTCCGACTCTCTTGTGCTTTTTTAAAATGCATTTTGATGCTCTCATCCATCCACAGACAGCACAAGATTATTTGGCTATGAGCCATGGCATCTGATCAGAGAAACAGAGTAGACAGATGGGGAGGGGTGAGGCCTGGTAAAAAATGTGATTGGGCCTAGTGTCAGTACAGAAAATGAACCAATGGACCACTCCCCCTGCTTTATGGGCCAGTTGTTGACCAATTTTTTACCATAGTACATTACATTGTAGCAGCTCCAAGGTATGTCCACCAGTTACGCCACAATACCAGACCTCCTCTCCCGCCTGCCGGTGTTTGCTGGATCACCATGATCACCATGTTGGGGTGATGCCTTTCAGCTGTTCCCTGTTACACGCTCCTTCAACCATGCACTTGGCACAGCAGGAAACGTGATTTGTCAGAAAAGGCGACCATTTTACAATAACTGTCTGGTGCCTTGTTCAGAGGCAAAATCACAGTGCAATGTACCTTGATTAAACTCCTTGGTCACCTCTTACACCGGGACCCATCTGCTGACCAGTACAAGTTGGGACAGACTTTGACATTACCTTTTCCAAAATCTGATAGGTCACGACCTTTCCTAATTTTTACTCACGATTGCATCTGGCCATCACACCCCTGTGTTTTTATGTCCTCTTCTACCATTTGTACCTTTGCAGATGTGCAATTTGTTTTCTGTGAAGAATTATTCTGCTAGCTCTACTGCAATGTAGAACTGTGCTATCTTAAATATCACATCCGAGACAAAAACTTGATAAAGACGATTGTAAGAAAAAGCAAGTACAAAGTTTGACAGAACCAATGAACCATCACAGTCCAGGCAGACAGGAGGGCAAGAATTTGTCAGAAAAAAAGAGGAGACCAGACTCACAGACACAGGCCAGACTACACAGGCCAGACGAGGACAGTTATATGTCTTAATATGAACCACTCTAAATCTGTAATTTGGCAGACAAAGAGTTGTTTGGCTCGGTCTGGAGACCTGCATAAACACCACACTCCCTAAATGAATCTGTGCTTTCGAGGACACTGCTGTTTTTCCATAACCCTTCTTCAGTAGGTGAATTTTTTACATCTTATCTCAAATTGCCTATAAACATTATAAATAAATAATATCAACAATTTATCAGTGTCCCATCTGCTGTACATAAAAGCATATTACACATTAAGGAAAAACATAAAACATCTTGTTTAGAACAGCTCATGAGCACGAGATCCGCTGCAGCTCAGGGGGGGGTTTAGCAGCAGCCTGTTTTCCCTCCATCTCACTCTGATTAAAAGCTCACACGGTGTAAGTCACACTATTCATCAGCCAGCTTTGTCTCTGCCTAAGAAGCCTCTTAATTGGTGGAAATAACCTGCTTAAAAAGAAGGAGTCTGGCTTGAGCTCTAGAAAAGGTCTTACTGTGGTGTCTATGAAAACTGAAAATCACTACCATAAATTTGTCAGCTGTGTTAATTAGTAAAACAGTTACTTTCATAACACTAATTATTTTTTTTTTACATGTAACTGAAGAAGATAACGATGACACAGAATTACATCAATGTCAAAAAACACTTCCACTCGAATGCTGTATTTGTGCTGTTACCATGTTGTGGCAGAACATGAGTGGAGTTTAATGTAGAAAATGCAACTTCCACTGGCTGCATGTGAAAGAAGATTCTGCGTGTCACTATCGGACCAGCAGCTGTTTGACAGACACCTTACCTAGCGGCATGATGGACAGGTATTTTCCGCGGAACTTGCTGGCAATGGTAATCTCTTGCCACAGAGTCCAGCCACGCCGTGACTGCACGTGGTGTGCCGCTGCTGGGGGGTGGTGACTGACCTGGTAACAAAAACACGGTAATACCCACTGGCCATGTGACCTGTCAGTGACTGTCTACAGGAGGGGGAAACAGCGGACTGCTTCAGTTCATTTGCAGACTCGTCAGTGTGTACGTGTGTGTTGAGTGTGCTGTCCCCCTCCCAGCTAATACTTCTATACTTGCAGGAGTAGCAGCCTCTGTTAGCAAGCTGCAGTGCCACTATAGCTGAACTCCCAGAATACCTTGCACCCCAAGCCCTCTGCTCCTGTGTCAGCCTGCCTGTGGCCACAGCCTCACCTGCTCACACAGGGAGCGATACCCATACTCCTCCAGTCGATCCAGCTCATAGGTCTCCCCCAGCAGTGGGTTGAACGGCTTGGCAGTACGGTGCACGGTGGTGGAGTATGAGGAGACGGAGAAGGCCGCCACGTAGCACATCTGCTCCAGGGAGCTGTCACACCGCGCAGCCTTGTCCAGGAGTTCGTGGTACTCCAGGTCCTCCGTCAGCCGCTGCAGCATGGACAGGGGCTCGTTGAAGTTCACCTGGGGAGGTACAATAACGCGCATGTTTGGTCCACACAAACAAGCACATCCACACACACATGGATAGGCACACACACAAAAACATGCACATACACAACACAGACATACACACAGCCACACGCACACACAGACGTGCACATATAGACACGCACGCACACACACACACACACACACACACACACACACACACACACACACACACACACAAGGTTTAAAGGGTGTGTCTCACAGGCATGGGGATCTTGGAGAGCTCCTTGCCAATGCAGTTCTTCATGATGCTCCACAGGTTCAGTGAGTAATTGGGTTTATCTGGGATGCGGCTGCGCCGTCGCCTCCGCGGCTGCAGATCTTTCCCTGACGAGGAGTCGTTACAAGTGGGGGACATCTGGAGAGGTACGGCCCCACGTCACACAGGAACCATACAACACAAAAAAACAAAGAGTAATGAGGAAACAGACGAAAAACTTGAAGTCAGTGTACTGCATGGTTCCCACATCATCCTCTGCACTGTTTCATAACCGTGAGACACATCTGTGGATGTAACGCTGTATCGTGACACAATGCATGGACATGCTAAATGAGGGACTGTCCGCATCGAGGAGACAGAAGACGGTATCACACTGCGTTTGCTATGTGACATTTTAATATAAAGCACATTAAAAGCACAAACTGCGAGAAATCCATATTTTAAATTGTCATACTTTCGAATTAATGTTTTCTTTTTAGTGTTGCCTTTGTGCCCTTTTTGAGTTTTCATGATATGTAACGCACAGGAGTGCTCACAGCTCACTTTTACATACACTATACTAATTAGCCCTTTTTCCTATTTTTTTCTTTGGTGTATAAAATTTTTGTTTAGGAAAATTTTTTGACCATTTTGGAAATTTTTTTTTATGTGATACGTAATGTCGCCAACAGGAGACTCTGACTGGCCGGCCACGTCCTTCATACGAAGAACAATCGGATGCCCGAGACGGCCGAGGACGCCCCCGGAACAGCTGGTGAAGAACGTTCATACAAGACCTGAAGGCGCTCAATACAGCACGGGATGACGCAGAAGCTCTCGCCCAACATCGAGATCACCAGAGAACGCTGGTGGTCCATATGCTACTTTGCATTTTTTAATGAAAAAATGCATTTCACAGTTTACACACCCAGTACTTTCCGTTCTTCCCGGTTGGTTCGCTGCCCAGTACATGTCAGCCCACGGCCCACAGTTTGGGAAAAGATACACAAGTGCTAACATGAGCAATGTGATGTAGCATTTACGGTGTCGCCACAATGAAAAGCTTTGGCCACTGACTGTGAGGAGGAAACATACTCTGGCGTTGCCTTGAACCCAGTACTGCGAATCGGTACATCCCTACACACATCCCTCCTCAAGCTCTGCACTGAACTTTAAAACACACAAATTGTACCTGGTATAAAGTGAATGCACATTTTAAATGGCAAACAGTTCTGGAGCACTCTGTATTTAAGAGGGGGCAGCAGATGTGGGAGGGTGCCCCCAGGTATGGGGGATTCTACAGATGAGCCTCCTGGACTCATAACAGGGGACACAAGCAGGCCCACTAGAGGGCCCACTTCTCCCAAAACCAGAACAGGGCTGCACCTACAGCTGCCAGAGAATCCAATGTGTGGAGCCGGCAGTACTATGGCTTACATAGCCTTACTAACCTTAATGTTTCACATTATCGGTCATAATAACAACACTAGCACAGTTTATAACTTCACATAAAAACTGTGAGAAATAGGTCAAAATTATAGGAAAAGATCCTTTTAAAGCACTAATAAGAATTTCTGGCTTGCTTTTTTTAGGTTAACCATCAATTCTGCATATCTTATGTCTGAAGTGAGGGAGCCAAATAGTGCTGTTAAAAATTAATGAAGCAAAATATAAGTGATCAATGTTGTAATCATAAAAAAATACCTATAGAGTACACCTTTGCACCTTACCTGTAAATCACCTTTTAAATAAGCAGCCCTTCATGCTCAAAAATGAACTGGCACATTCTAAAAGTAGGTGGCGTGGTGGTTAGCACCGTTGCCTCGCACCTCCAGGCCTGGGCCTCAATTCTGTGTGCGAGGAGTTTGCTTGTTCTCCCTGTGCACGGCGGGTTTTCTCCGGTTTCCTCCCACGGTCCAAAGACATGCGGGTTACGTTGATTGGTGTCTCCAAATTGCCCATAGTGTGTGTGTGTGTGTGTGTGTGCCCTGTGGTGGGTTGGCGCCCCACCCCGGGCTGTCCCCTGCCCTGCGCCCTACGTGTTCTGGGGATGGGCTCCAGGCTTCCTGCAACCCTTACCAGGAATAAGAGGTATAGAAGATGACAGACTGACATTTTAAAAGTCAGCAAGTGTAAAAAATGTTTTCCTTTGTTCTAGCGTTAGTATTCTTTAAAGTACTTCCTACAACTAGGTATTGTATTATCTACAAATGTAACCAAAATTAACTGTGGACAAAATTACTTAATAGTGAAAGCAAATGAAAAAACAAAAGCTGTTCCTGACCCACTACATCAGCTTCACCCTTTTCAGTGTTTCAGGTTTCTTTGCAGCACAACACATTACAAGAATTAAACTAGAAAACAGTGCTAAAATTAATAACCGTCACCGCAAGTTGAAACTCAAGCATGTAACAGTGCTTACATGGCCACGAAACAGACTGGTAACATACTCATACTAGTAAGTGCTCGTTTATAACGTGACATGAAAATCTGGTCTGTCTACGGAGTAATTCTTGACTGAGACTGGACGGACAATTAAGATTCAACAGTGAGGCAAGACCCACAGTCAACAACCTGCGTTGCCCCTGTTTTCCATCTGGCCAATAAAAACGTGTGCTGTGTTCCAGTTTCGTGCTCAGAGGTACACACAGGTGTGACACAGGGAACTCATGGCAGCTCTGCATAAATAATCAAGTCCTACACATCTGTTGATGGCACCGTGACTCTCTCTCCGACACAACTCATTATTAACCTCCCTCATTTCAATGTCAGCACTCGTTACGTTAAGACGTGCTGGGTCATACAGTGTGGGGGCATGAATCTGAATCTTTCTCATTGTGCTCAATTTAAGATGAGAAAATCAACAAAGTAAACCAATAATTACATAATATACATTTTGGAACATACATGGGTAATGAGGTACTGATGTCATAGAAAGCAGTCCTAAACAGTCCAGTCCTAATTGGCTGTCTTATTGTGTGGACTGCCATCTTATTAATGTTTTTATTTCTTATAATACTGAGCTATTTCACCTTTATATGGTTACAGTACATACCTACTGAATAACATGAAGTGTAGTCAGTAGCTTATTTTAAAGGCTGATAAATTTCACAGTGGCTCAGCAGGGAGTTCTATCTCCTCACACCTGGTGGGTTCAACTCTGGTTCTGGGCACTCTACATATAGAGTCTGTGTGGGCAGGTTAAGTTTATGTGCTCCAGTTTTCCCATAATCAAAAGATGTGCAAGTCATGAGCACTGGGAATTCTAAATTGCCCTTAGTTAGCGTGTGTGTGTGTGTGTGTGTGTGTGTGTGTGTGTCCTGCTATGGATGGTGAACTGTTTGGATGTACCCAGCCTTGGGCCGTATGCTTTCTGCAATAAACCTCAAGGCTCCCTCAGCCCTGACCAGGATAACTGGTCTGTACTAGATTAATCAGTTGGATAACAAATAAACAAAGAATGTAACTATCTCAATAGTAATTTAGGTTGTTTAGTAAAACACAGTATAGCATTGCATTTGAATCGAGGTGAATCTTACAAAATTACATGCAACGTTACATTTCTTAATGTTGCATTTTCAGGTAAACAACATATGGATGCTTCAATAAACCAGCAAAATATGAAAAGAGCTCACATTGTCATCATGGTTCCAGTCATTGGGCTGGCCTCCGCTGGCTCCACTCAGATTACTGACAGAACGTCTGAAACACAGAACCCAGCTCTGTCACAAACACAACCTTCACTATAAACAGAACACTCGGAGACAGAAAAATAAAGAAAAAACATTAATACAGAGGAGTAGATATGAACACTACAAATCTCTGTTTTTCTCACATACACACACACTAATAATAATAAAATTATAATAATCTGTTACACATGAATGCACTTTTCAAGATACCCAAAGCATTTTACAATTAAATTGGGGAATATGGTTCCCCCCCCCACACACACACACACACACACACACACACACACACACACACACCCATTTTTTCAGGCTCCACTCTGTAATAACATGACAAAAGTCAAATACCAACCCAGATCTATCAGTCTAGTAAACTGAACATCTCAGCAGGACTCTGACAGGTAACTAAGATGAAAGCAGACAGATAACCCGATATCCAGCAGAGGTTTGGTAATACAAGAAAATGGGACAAAAACTCAGTAGCATTTATTACATTTAAAAATCCATCACATAACGTTCCACCAATTAAACAATGAGCCAAGAAACCCAAAAGGATGTTCAAGCATTTATCCACAAAAGGGTCAAAGCGGGGACCGTGATCGATGCCTCTTTCATCGCCTGCGCTGCGAGATCTTGGCACATTAATTGCGAGGCACACAGCAAGCCGGCGGAGTAAACACGCTCATTAAAGGCAGACAGCAGGACCCCATCGGAGGCAACGCCAGCCCTCGCTGCAGGTCATAATCAGCCCACGTGCCGCACGGGAATACCTGCTGCTGTCAACACATAGGCCTGTGAGGCCGGTCAAATGGAAATGCTGCAAGTCAGAGATGTGTGTGCCACCCCCCACGCAACCAGGTGGGACTCACCTGTGCTGGGTGTGGTCTGTAGCAGTCACGGTGATAAAGGCTGGGGCGTCCTCCATGGCATCAAAATACTCTGTATCCTCATCTTCATCACTGGCCTCCCCCTTTAGTGGCCGTTCGCTTCCTGCAGCAGACACACAACACTATCACCTGCAGTGGAAAACCCTCATGACGGGCAGAGGTCAAGGGAGCTGCTAACCAATCCTGTAACACGATGCGTCCTGTGGCAGGTCAGGTGCTATAAAAGGGCAGAAAAGCTAAACAAGGTCAGGTCAGTAAATGAGACAGGCAAACTAATCTCATGTCAAACAAGACATCAAATTAAGTCACAAGCTTGCTGGCCCTACCAATAGCTACAGCCTCAGCCACTCCCTATCCAGCAGGCAGTGCTCGAAAAATTCAGGAAGCACAAGAATAATATTAAATGTAGTTAATATGACACCTAATTTAGACCACAACTGAACACAACATTCTGTAAACACCAGCACTGATTGCACTGCCAGTCCACTTAAAGAATCTTACCGTATTTATGCTAATTAACGTGGCTGCTTTAATGGACGCGCCCCCACCTGAAAAGCCAGGGTGGCTAATACAGTACACAGTAAAGTGCTCCCCTTCCACACGATTAAACCGGTGACATAGAAACGTGGTCAATACGGAGAATGAATGTGTACATAATTTTACACATTTTCTACTAGTAAAGATTTAATTAATACAAAAATGCTATATTATTTGGACAAAATCTGCTTCTGAATCAAAAATTGATTTTTCATGCATTGCTCCGGTATCACTTGTAAAACACAAGTGAAGTTCTGATATTTTCAGTAGTTTCAGTAGTTGAATTTCGTCCGACGGTGAAGTTAATCGAGTACAATAA
Source organism: Chitala chitala (assembly GCA_025773905.1). Classification (NCBI taxonomy): domain Eukaryota; kingdom Metazoa; phylum Chordata; class Actinopteri; order Osteoglossiformes; family Notopteridae; genus Chitala; species Chitala chitala. The sequence goes on from JABJVR010000035.1 coordinate 16,757,171, forward strand.
TAAGGTCTTCAAAATCTGTGCTGTTCTTATCGAATTAAGCACCAATCTTGAACTCTCCAATGTGACTGAAAACTTTTGCAGCAAATATTTTCCTTTTTCCTCAGCCAATGCGGTTACCTTTAACTTAAAGGCAGCTGTGCACAACTTTTTGCTCGCCGTATTTCACCCGTGTTTAACCATTAAATTATTTTGTGACTATTGGGCGTACACTGTAGGCAAGCGTTGAAATGCCTAACGGAAACTGTAAAAATGACTGAATTTTATTAATTTTTAAAAATGTTAATGGGAATTAAATTTTTCTATTTTTGAAGAATGTTGGGCTTTTTAGTAAAAACTTGTTTGTAATTTGCACATTTAACCCCCTGAAGTCAGAGGGTGTTTTGGGGCTCTGGACAAGTTTTGACATACCCTGCAGGGTATGTCAAAACTTCAAATAGATGCACCCTGCATGTAATTTGTAACGCGCCTGGGTGTGTTAAATAGGAGAAATAAGGTATATAAAATTTATCAGGATTAAGTATTATGCCCACTATGCTGTAGTAGACAAAGTGACTCCTGATGGGTGAGAAACCAGGGAGAGCATGGTACAAGGAAAAGGCACACAGCACACTCAGAGGTAGTGTATGTGTCTAAGTGACATCTACATACAGAAGTAGAACAGGAAATTGCTACAGCTAACTGGATCGCACCATTTGCACAGCTTGGGGAGTCGGGTTCCCAAAAAACAGGACAACATAACCTGCACGCTTTAGAGAAAGGCGTGGGCAGGCAACAGGGCCGAGCTCAGAGGCAAGGCGGGCACGTCTCACCCTTGTCGGGAGCGGGCGTGTGGGTGGCAGGAGCGTTAGCGGCTAGTGCGGGGCCCTCCCTCCAGGCTCTCTCCAGGGTGTTGTGCTGCTTGGCCAGCTGCTCGATGGTCTCCTCCAGGCGGCTGCGCTGCTCACGCTCATGCTGCAGCGCACGCTGCCATCGCCGGCTGTGCGTCTCAGCTAGGTCCAGGAAGTCTCGGCAAGCCTGCAACGGGGCACGAGTGACGTCATAACACTGTGTGGATGAACAGATACATCCACAAGCGTGTACACACACCTACACACACACATAAGCATGCACAGAAGAGTGTGCACACACATACACGTGAGTGCACGTGCACACACACACACACACACACACACACACACAGCTGCTATATGGAGCAAATAGCTGTGAGTGACAGTGCCAGATTAAAATAACTTCACTGGGTTTCACTGGGTGTCACTGTTTTACCCTTGAAAATATTTGTTTTAGTATTTTAAAACAGCATTTCGAGCACTTCAAAAGTTTTACATATTTACAAAATCTGCAGCAAGAAATTGCATCCTGTTTTATAAATGTTAAAAACACGGTCAGAGCTTGACACAAAAATCCTTAATTCTTACTGCATTTACACGTAACACATGGGTAATTGGTGACAGAGGCACTTAGCACGGCCTACAGGGGATACTCTGACAAACTCAAGTGTCTGACACTTCATATCCTCAGGACTGTCCTCACCCCCTTGTGATCCCCATGAAGACCGAAACCATAAAGGCAGTTTGTGAACATCTACCTTCTGTATTTTTAAAATGTTTGCTCTCGTTATATACAAAAAAGAAAATTACTTATTTATTAAATTTTACTGAAAATGAACATATGAAAACTAAAGTAAAAAAAAAATAACTGCATGGGACTCTCAATAAAGTGAAAAAAAAAAAAAAAAAACTGCATTTGACTGGCCTGGGTTCTGGACTGACCTAGGATCAGTGAGGTTTGTGCACAGAATGAAGGTTCAACAGATGAGCATAGCCTTCATTCTAATCAACCATCTTTTTATGTAAGTGAGTCCGATTCAGTTATGGGCCACTAGGGTATAATCAAGCCTGTTCATGCTGTCTCCACTATCTAAACGTTTTTATGTTTATGCCACAACTGTTCAACGGTGAAGGTCTGTATTGAACTACTAGCTTGCTAAGACCATTAAAATCCTCATGTAACTGAGATTGGGTGGCCACAGATACACAGATGTGCATGCAATAAAGTGCTATTGCATCTGTTATAATTCAACCTCTAATGAATCCGCCCCCACAGCATCCTGCCTGCACAGCCACAGGCCAGGGTTACAGGGTTACACACCAGGGTTACACACCACCTGTACACATATAAATCCCCTATGGCCACGGCTGAATATGAAATATAGGAATCACTCATTACTGTCCATTTTGTCCACTCTGTTTGAAACGCTGAAAAACACAAGTTCTCTCTCAATTGCACAAACAACTTTAATTAAAAGACTGGTATACATTTTAGGAAGCTTGCCTGAAATGGTTTCACAATGTATACAGAAAGAACAGACAGACAGACACTAAGCCGACTGAGCAATTTCGCTGAAATTTGCATTCAATCTACAGAGCTAACAGTGTCCGTCCACAGTTAAAAGACAGTTTAGCATGAAGAAGCCTGGTGTTCCCTACTGGTCTGTCATGATGGCAGGTTAGTGAGGGCCCGGCATATTCTAGGAAAGTCAGTGGCAGTTAAACGAGTCTTACCTTCAGCCAGTAGAGATCCTATGCAAGACCACTCCTGCTGAGCTCTCCCTATAAAGCCCATGACCGGCTTACTTCCTCATCCCCTCCACAGACATAAGTGAAACCAAAACTTGATGTAAGCCAAAGGAAGGGGTGGCCTTCCACTTTTCTCTTCAGATTTTTGGAGGGTGTGCAACTTTTACAATGAGCTTCATAAGATGGGTCACGTTTTAGAAGCTTTCATTTCACCTGAGCTAAGCAGGGCCGTTGATTGGCGTCGTGCCGAGGGCACAGTTTTCAGGGAGTGTGGCACCCAGCCTCCTCCCTGAGGTCCACAGCTCCGCCGAAGTGACGCACTTCCACATTGGTGTTAGCGTGACACAACACGTTTCTCCTTCATTCCTCATGTGATTGTCTTCCCTGCCTCTCCACAGTCACCCTCACTGTTACCTCAGTCAGCATTAAAAACTGCACCGCTCCGTCATGCCGTGAGAGCCTGTTAATGGCTTTTTTCCTGGGTCCGATTTATTCTTATTCTGATATGTGAGCTGACAAAGCACACTGCTCCACTGCAGGTGTCCTACTGCTGAGAGACTGGCTGACAGAGAGCCCTGGACTCATGTAGCTGTGCCTTCTGATGAAGCCATCACTTCAGGTGACTGCAGTCCTGCCGTACCACCTCTCAGGTAGTAGAGCATCTATCTACTTAGTGGATGGGGAGTCTGCACTAGCTTCTCACTCAAAGCTCATGGTCTTGCATCAGGTCCTCTCACATTCCAGCTGATGCCCCCTTAACTTTGTTTCTCCCTATCTCCTCCACAACTGCTCTTCACAAGTTTTGCGCCTTCCTCACTGTTACATTGGTAATGAATCAGTAGAAAACCACTGAGAATAGCAAAAAAATAATGGCACCTTTTGATATCAGCAGAAACAGCATTCATGTGGTCAGGTTGTTCCAACAAGCTCCTCAGCACCTCCCGTGTCTCAGTGATGAACACATTAGCACAGCTAAAGAAATGTGGGCAATAAGGAAGTGATCCTTTGGCTTGTTGGCACAAACTGAAACCCAGAAATGACTCGGCTGGTCAGCTGTCTGCCCAAAGCCAGTCAACCTGTCACTTCAACATGGTATGTTTCCACAGCAGAAACCTCTGTACAGCATGGCTTTGTAAATGTTCATTTTAAGTGGCAGTTAAAACTTTTGTACGACATAAAGAACAACGGAGAGAGAGTACGAGGTTCTCTGCATGAAGGCTGAGTGAACCTTTCGCTTTAGGCTCCCATACCCTCAGCACTTCTCATCTCTGCCACAGCAAACACACGCAACCAAGCCAGATGCTCTGCAAGCAACTGCTGAACTCCAGCGACACCAGTAACTTACCTTGCAGAGTTCTCTAGAGCTGTGGTTAGAGCTATACCCATGACACAAAATTAACAGCCCCCCCTTTACGGTGTATGGCTACACAATCCCCCCACCCACCCTTAAAAAACAAGACAAACCTTGGTGAGCAGGTAGAAAAAACACAGTATTTCTGCAGGAAGACGCTTCTTCTGTGGCAGTGGGCAATGTTGGCAGGCACAACACTCAGGACAGTAGTTGGGGTGGGGGCTTACTATTCCTGTCACCCCCCAACCAGATCTGGTATCAGTCCTAAATCTGCACACTGACCTCTTGTAACTTCTTAACCAAAATATTCCCCCTCCTCACAACTAAACACACACAAAGGAGTGGACGGACACACACACACACCCACACACACACACACATAAATGTTCTTAACAGACACACATTTCTGTGCACACACATGCGTGAGTGAACACAACAAACCAGAAGCCCTTTACACTGTGACACAGTGGCGTTCTGCTGGCTGTACTAACAGCGTCTCTCCATACAGACACAGACCGGTCACATGGCACAAATCCGTCTCTGACACAATCTTACTTTTTAATGCTGTCCCCAAGAAAGGCCTCCTGGATTAACACTTAAGTGTGGGAGTGAGGAGGCCGCATAAAGACGAGATCACTTTGACAGTGCAGCGTACCAGACACTGAGCTCAGCACATGAACAGAGACTGCACACACTGAAGCACCGTGCTGAGCCACTTATTCTAATGCCTGCTTGGAATCTGTAAAACGTCACCAATGCACACCTAATCCACAGCAAAACTCAGACAGCAACCTGTGCTCCCAGTCTCTGTGAGACCTTCACATTCTGTAACCACAAAACCATCGTCTCTCTTTCCAGGTGAGCATCTACACCACACGTTGGTGACTGCATGCAAAAACGTGTTTGGCTTTATAAACGGCAGTACGGAGTAAGACCCTTGTATTTCCAGGATTAAAAGCATTTAATGCACTGCTCCCCTGACAGCTATACTGTAGGCAGTATTTAGTTTCTGCATTAGCTTTTTCCATGAGATGCTGCACTCAGCCTTGTTATGACTGCACCTCTTCTTCAAAACCGGTCTACATAATGATCAGAGAGCTCATACAGATGACCTGTATTATTAAACATGACCAAAACACACAAAACATGCTTGTGACGTAATGACAGAGTAACTGTGACTTTCAGTACAAAACTCATGCAATATGTTAACATGAATCTGCATAGTAAGTTGCATATGCTGTATATAATATAATAATACAGTAGGAGACATGGTAAAGTGCTCCCTTTCTACATGATTAAACTAGTGACACAGAAACACAGTCAAGTAGAAGGGTGGATTTGTGGAGAATGAATGTGTAAATGCAGTGAATTATACGCATTTCCTACAAGTAAAGATAATTTAATTAACACAAAAATGCTACATTATTTGGACAAAATCCACTTCTGAATCCCAAATTGATTGTATTCGAGTACAATAATAAGGTCTTCATATGCCTAACGGAAACTCTGATAATGACTGAATTTTATTCATTTTTATAAGTCGTAGTTAATGGGAATTTAATTTTTAGATTGTATATTTTTTTAAGAACATAGAAGAATGTTAGGCTTTTTAGTAACAACTTGTTGTTTTTAAAGATTTTTAAAAACTTGAACTTCTCGTCTTGGCGGCCTGGTGGCTCAATGGGTACAATATCAGACTGGGCTGTAGAAATCTCCTGGCATGAATCCAGGCTTAGCTACCAGGTGTGTCCCTGAGCAAAACAGACAGCACTAAATCACTGTAACATGTCTGTGAAGTTTGTAAGTCTCTTTGAATAAAAGCCTCAAATTGATGCGCCCTGCATGTAACTTGTAAAGCGTCCAAGCGCTTTATTTAGGAGAAATACGGTATGTGTTTAGTGAAGGACGTGAGCCTGGTACAAGGTAAAGGCACACAGATGGAATACATTGATTAATATTGTATTCATGGTCACTATACTGACAGGACAGATTACAGTAAATGTTATATAACCTGCTACTCACTTCCTTGATACTGATTAAACAATTAGAAGGGATAATTAGAGCCGTCACGTTTAGCTTGGCGTAAAATAATCACAGCGCTTGAAGTGAGGGGTGCAGTTTTTGCTCCTTGAAGAGCTGAGTATGGATGCAGGTGTTCTGACGCCGCACCGGTCCTTGGATACTCACATTGATCATAGCATTGGAGGTGATGCGGAAGAGTGTGGCGCGCTCGTTGACGGCCTTGATCTTCTCGCCGCCCTCCACGGGCACGCGGAGGCCCTCGAGCTCGCTCAGCGAGCGCTGCAGCGCCGCCCCATGCTTGGCTATCAGGTCGTTGCACGTGCTCAGGTCGTCGAGCTTGCTGGCGAGGGTCTTCAGTGTTCCCTGGATCTCGCTTCTGTCAGACTGGGAGGTGGGTTCCTCATCACCAGAATCATCTGTCAAGGGGGTACAGAAGAGGTGCACACTCATCCCATTGGTCCACAGCATGGAGATGTCACAAAGGGCTGCTGGTGATGGTCTCTATACCCCAGTGCTGCTTCAGACCAAGGTGGAAACATTAATGGAAATTTAAAAATTAGTTAAAAAAAGACTTATTTGAAATTATAATGTGTACTGCGACATCAATAAAAATAAACTCAAATTATGTTATAAAAATAAGCAGCTAGCAGGCTAGCTTTTCTTTTCAAGACATGGAATGTTTCATGTAGCACACCTGTCGACTGACCGACCAGATGACGTGCTTTACATGAGGCATTATGAGGGTGAAACCAGCTAGGCAAATGTACACATTAAAGAAGCTACTTGTCATTTAGTACATATACATGTTCCAATGAAACTGGTTCTCTGCATATAACCTTTCCCCTGGGGAGCATTGGGCAGCCATCATGTAGCACTCAAGGGCTCACCACGCAACTGGGCCAGATTTTGAACCGGGAGACTTCCACAGCCCAGCTGGATTGGCTGCATTGAACCAGCAGCCTCTAACTCTACCTCACTCAATGCTATGATCATTATGTTCATGTAAAATGGAAAAACTACAAAGAAGGAACCAAGAAATCAACCCAGAACAATGTGAGATGCTTCATTGACTCCGGGTATTGTTCTGCTGCTTAGACTATTTGTTTACTTCAATTCAATTCAATTCAATTTATTTTTATATAGCGCCTTTTACTATGATGTGCCTTTTACAACTGTTCACTTGCTGGACTACCTGTGAATTGTGCATGCATTAACTTTTTGTATGAAAACTCCACAGTTTTATGCATGAATTCCCTCGAGTTCGATAAAATAATTTCTAAAGTTGATGCAATAACTCTTCATAAGAATATTTTGAAGCTGTAATAAATGTCAGTAACATTGCCTATATTATACAGTACAACAGCTTTGTGACTTTCCTCTATCCTTGTCAAATACCTACCACAATCAAGAGTTTTAATTTAAAACATTTTTAGAGGTATAATAACACTGATTCAAATCATACATGTCACCGATGAACACCAGACCATCTCATTAAATACAGAATCCCAAATGCTGATTATTTCACTTTCAGTTGTCCCGTAACTCCAAGCCATACATACAGAGACACAACCAATGCAAAAATTACTTCACACTCAATGACATATTGAGAAGCAACCAAACAGCTGAAGGACTGATCACCTGAACAGGCAAGTGGTCAATGGTGTTTACTTCCTCTGCATTTTAACACTGAGTGCTAATAAAGTTTCCTAAATCAAAAAGGAGCATGTGTCATTAGTGACAGGGCTCACTCTTACTGACAATGCCAGGTGACTAACCAATTCAGCAGCATACTACAAATACAGTATTACTAACAGACACTCTAAGGTGACTCATTTCCAAAGGCGTCCTGAGTACCTCACATTCTCATTTACAGAGATCCAAACCCCCAAAAAACATATAAAGGTCTCTGTTTTACAGCTAATTATATTTAGTTTATTAGCTGATAATTTTATACAAATCAAAATGCAGTTATTGTGTGTATACAGCTCCTAGAACTTGACCCTGGAAATATTGCTTAGGGAATCCATGTCTCTGAACAATATGTTACCTGCTACCAAGTTACACGTCGTCACATCTGTGCTTGCATAATGGTAGGGTTGCCATGGAGAGCGAGGAGAACACCTGACCACCTCTCTGTCCCTGGAGACCCCATTGATTGCTTGGTGAGTCACACGTGGGTGTCATGAAGCAGACTCGCTCTTGCTGCCCAGTGTAAAAATCAATCCCCCCCCACCAAAAAAAAAGCCTCCATGGGAGAAATTACTCAGTGACCAGTGAAGTCAGCCAATGTACGTGCAGAGGATGCATCCATCATGACTTGGTGTGAACCAGCCTAGATTTATAGACAGACTCTGCATTTAATAAACACCAGCAAAATGAATTTACTGCTAAAAAATAAGACAACCTACTCAATTTCTTTACAAATTATAAAAAGTATATGAATTTGTATGAAGCATGACTCTCGAGCAGCTCAATCATAGAGCAGATTCACATTACAGTCACAGCAAAGCATCCACTGAATCACTGACGCGGATCATTCTTTTATGCAATTTTACAGCTAGTTTCCACTTTGACACGCATAGACGCACACAGGCTGCAGTTTCCCTTATAAAAAGGCCGTTGATGAAAAGGCAGAAAACAGAATCAAGCAAATTGGTTCTTAAAATGCAAGGTGCATTTGTTCACCTCAGTGCAGGCTGCCTCTGACAAACCCAGACTCACAGGGAAATATAAGCGCATGGACAAAGACATGACACAGCAAGCTCATAAAACAGACTATGAAGGGGCATGGGGACAAGGACAAGTCCTGGCCAGAATACAGCCAAACCCACAAACCCCATCCCCCATCCTCAGCCCTGAGCAAAGCACCACAGTACCCTGTCTGTGCAAGATAAACACAACTGGTCAGCCGAGATAGAACACAGAACACAACCACACTGCTATGGATGTTAATTAGAAGAAAATTAAACAGGCAGCAGCAGCTTGTTTTTGCCAAGAAGACAGTGTCAAATTCATCTCCCAGCATCTTCTCACCAGAGGTGACAGGAAACACTTCTAGTGTGACCAACAAGATGGCAGTGAGCAGTGACCTGCCAGCTGTGACTGAGCACAAAATGATATAGGAGAGGGGGTCCAGAGACAGAGAGGAGGGGGCAGTGATGGCAAAACCCTGTTAGCTGAGGTCTCAGTGTGATATGTCATCCTAAACTGAGGTCTCAGTGTGATACATCAGGCTTAGCTGAGGTCTCAGTGTGATATATCATCCTTAGCTGAGGTCTCAGTGTGATACATCAGCCTTATCTGTGGTCTCAGTGTGATACATCACGCTTCGCTTTGCTCTCAGTGTGATACATCAGGCTTAGCTGAGGTCTCAGTGTGATATATCATCCTTAGCTGAGGTCTCAGTGTAATACATCACGCTTCGCTTTGCTCTCAGTGTGATACATCAGGCTTAGCTGAGGTCTCAGAGTGAAACATCATCCTTAGCTGAGGTCTCAGTTTGATATATCATCCTTAGCTGAGGTCTCAGTGTGATACATCAGCCTTAGCTGTGGTCTCAGTGTGATACATCACGCTTCGCTTTGCTCTCAGTGTGATACATCAGGCTTAGCTGAGGTCTCAGTGTGATACATCAGCCTTAGCTGAGGTCTCAGTGTAATACATCACGCTTCGCTTTGCTCTCAGTGTGAAACATCAGGCTTAGCTGAGGTCTCAGTGTGATACATAAGCTTTAGCTGAGGTCTCAGTGTGATACATCATCTTTAGCTGAGGTCTTGGTGGGACTGATCAGGATGGAATGACCCTCACGACAAACACCTACGGGCAAAGGAAGATTCTATCTCAGCCTCTCATCAAATACATTCTATTAAGCAGCCCCTCAGAGTACACCATTTTTTCTGTATCTTGAGGATGAGTAAGACATATGGGTCAAATGGTATTTTTAAACTCATTATTATTATAACCTACTAATGAGGCACGGCATGATGTCACTAATACATTGAGAGGCTGGTACTAATATTCTGTGTCAAAAGATGCAATTGAAAGAATTTACATTGATTAATGACAATAGAACTGAAACAAATCTCACTTATGAATGTAAATAAAGCACTGCTTTTAGGTGGTCATTAAATTAAAAAAATAACAACAATAATAATTAACATAGCCTACCACAAATAAACATAACCACACCAAATTCAGAATCCACAAAACAACCGCATTTCAGATCACTGCAGAAAACCTACAGCAAATAAGCTAAACCATAAATCATACCCCTGGGTGAAACTGTGGCAGCTGTTGACAAAGAAAACATAAAACATTACAGAAAATAAACTGATGTTAGGACTCATGCACACTCAAAGCAACAAATATCAATAAAAAGGTTAAAAAAGAGCCATAAGTGTGTTTAACTCTGCTAACTCCTTCCCAGGGAATTCTGAAGTCTGACCAAAAGTCTGGACATTTTGAAGTTATGGAAATAGAGAGGTTTTCAAAATAGTTTCTTCAAGCTTCTGAACATTTTTCAGTTTAACAAGATGTGATTCTTTTTTGGGTATTTAAAGTCCAACATCAAAAAGACTGCACACACTGAAATACTTTCGCCTTCTGCTGTACAGAAGCTGTCTTTATGTAACCTTTGGAATTTTTGAGATATTTAAAATTTATCAGATTTACTGTGACGTCCTTTCCCTGGCTGTAAGACAGAAGAAGGACTGAGTGAAAGCTGTAGTGCCAGTGTGCCAAAAGCTGTTGATGGCATCTCCTTATTTTCCAACTGCTTCCCACGGCCTCTTTTTTTTTTTACAAGAGAACAGAGGCCCCCTTCAGTACTGCTACAACAAGGGAAAACACGAACACCATTGTGCAGAGCCCTGAAATCTCTGCATGGAAGCCGACTTGGTGAAGGACCCGTTATCTGCAGCAGCCTCCTGCAGTCCTTCTGCTGTTTGTCCTTTCAAACATCCATCAGCCACATTTAAAAGCAAAGCACCACAACACTTTGTGAACCTCACACACGTGAAGTAGTGGCTCAAGTAAAAAACACCGAATGGTCAGATAAAGTACTGGAGAAGATGACAAAAGCACTGGGAAACGTGTGGTTTAGCACATAGTAGAGATGGGTGCTGTTCACATGGAATTCGGCACCAATGCCCAACGACACTTTTCCGGTACTTTATAATCTCTGTGTAATAACAAAACACGCAATTTTAGTTGTGAAAATTTTCTAAACTTTTCAATATCAACATTTTGTTATTCATTTAGAACTTTTTACACAAGACACAAAATAAAAAATGCATGCTGCTAATGTTAGCTGCAGCTGCTACGGGGACAAATACAACTTCAGATTTTAGGCACATTTTGCATTTGACCAGGTGTTTCCTCAGGTTAGGTGTGCTGCCATGGCCAGCTTTGCATTTAGCATTACAAATACTGCAGAGCATGTTGTCTGTGTCAAATTCTGACAAGTGTGACCACACTTGAGACTATTTTCAGCTATCCATTGCCCTGCCTGTGTGTTGTGTTTGAACACTTTGCAGGGGTGCTGTCACACACACGGTCTTACTCCCTCTCTTTCTCTAATATATTTTTTACTCTCCCACCCAGATGCACTCCTAGCCTATGTAACAAAATTTGGCACCAACTGATTTAACATTAACAGGTACTCAGTAGTGCCAATGCAATTCAGTCAGTTTCCATAAAAGTACCCAGTTCAGCAGCCAACTGTAGCACACACATTTCAACTGTAAAATCAAGGCCCAGGAAGGATCCCTTACGAAGTACCTTTGAACCAGTTCAGCACTTACTGAAAGAGGACTGAAATGTGAGTTAAACTAATTCTGATTCTGGTCTTGGTTCTGGAGACAGTGGGTGCACACTTTGTAATTAAGCGGCATCATTTTATTAGAAAAGTGGGTTAGGAAGTCAGCACACCAGCAGTTGGATACCATTTGTCCACAAACCAGCCTGTTGTGCCTGAAGTCAGACCTTCTGGCCAGATGTGGGACAGAAGAGGCTCGTTCAGCAGAGGCCCACTCACACGGCATGTCCTCAGATATCTGCCATGGATGAGGTCATCACCATACAGCAGATCACAAACAGGGCTTCACCATCACATTTATTACTTCCCATGCAAGTCTTACAGTTTCTGGGGTTCACGCCCTATCAAAGTCATCAAACACAGCACTGCCAAAATGTTGGACAACTAACAATAAATGTGACATCATTCTATCAGGAATGTTGGATTAGGGGTGCGGCACTGTGAAGGGTGGGGGGGGGGTCTGGTGGTTACACCTCTGGTGACTAAATGCACTGCTGGGACAGCCACTCTATCCACAGATCAGACATTAGGTAATTGTGGTTAAACTTGAGTTTGAGAGTGCTGCAAGGTGGACAGGCTACATTTTCAATATTCCTAACAGAACAGGACAGCTGACAGCACCTACGAATAAACTGCTGGAAACAAATTCACAATGTCATTTGGGTTAATAAAGTAATCTGCAATTATGTAAATGATGGCGCTATATGATGGAAGGTTGCTAATGCTACATTATGAAATTTCATGTTACACAGAGAGAATTCAAATCAAATAATTATATGTAGTACAACACCAGCTAACTGTACCAGGTATTTATGACCATCATTTCAGGAAACAGATGAATACTCCTATAGAGCCACAGCAGGTTTCTGCAGAGGACCACTAGTGCGAACAACACGATCGCTCAGCCATGACCACAATGCAGCGTGGCAGGCTGGAATGCTGACAATGCCTTTGAGGACAAGGAGAATAACTTATGAAGCATTCAGTCAGATGAGGAGAAAAGGTCTTCATTCTGTTTGCCTTTTTCTTCTTTGGAGGCAAACAAAAATCATATCTGAATATGGAGAGAAAGCTTGCTGGTAAAAAAGGAAACTCAGGAGCTGCAGACAGGTAAGGAGAGAACCTCTACTTATTCTAAGGACCTTTAGGAGCTTGCCCTGCTGGGGTCTCCAAAGTGCAGACAAACCAGACTCCCTCCCTGAATTAAAAAAGCCCTGATTTGCAGACGCAGTGGTGAAATTTCTGGATCCCACGTTTGGCCTGCTCCAACCACTTCTCCCTGAGCTTAGTTTTAAATTACATCCCCTGCAGCGGCAACCCCATAGGTATCAGGGTAAGGGGTGAAAAATGACAGTCACGCAGATCAGAAAACACCGGACTGGCATCTGGAGCAGAATGACCCCTCCCGAAACAGGAATAGCAGCCAATATAGTGCGCCAAAACAACAACAGAAAAAGACTGCATCACTGTAGACTGTTTGTATGGGTCGGTTCAATTCTGAACACCATAACCCAGCAAGATAAACCAAAATCATGCACAGCTCAAGATAGTTTGGCCAGTGTGACTAATTACAACAAAACTCAAAGCCAGACGCAACTGGAACTGCATGTTCCAACCGTGCCCTACACAGCAGGAATTTTTTTGTGGCACGCACTCTGTAATGGATGCTAAGTTGAAGGTGAAGGCACAAGATTTAAAGCTGCATATTCTAATTTCTCCTGCCAGCGAATCCTGGGGTGAAATTACAGCTCATGAAGGCAGGACAGCTTCGTGACCTACAGAAGCCTGGGCAGAATAACACAAAGGAACAGAAAAACAGTGAAACAATTTGGCCCAGATATGGAGATGGAGGTAACTGTAAGACTCCTCTTGGAACAGATCAATGGTCAAACATGCGGATTCATCAAAATGTCAAGGACAAGAAATCATAACATTCTGAAAGAAAATCATGCAACTGTCTTGGCTGTTTGCACTGAAAACAGTGTATGGAAAAGTCAGGTGTCTGTAAGTTTTGTGCTACTAGCATGAGAGTGGCTCTGCTCCTCCAATTAGGACACGCTTCCCAGTTTGAGTGCTACATGATTGGCTGTATGGCAAGAGATGGGGCCATACAGATGTATGGAATGAGGGAGCGCATATCAATCTGGCAGTCAAGGAGTGCTATAGAAAAAATGAGATAAAGCAAAAATGGGAAAATGGGAACAGCAGCAATGCAAGTTGAGTCATGTCAGCTGGACTTCTTTCTTGTTTTGTAGAAATGTTTCACCTTTTACCAAAAGGCTTCTTCAGTCTGATGGAAGTGGGGAAGCTTCTATCACTATATACCTATCAGGGTAGCAGGCCACACCCATTCCTGAATAGACTCATTAGTGTAAGTAAGCGGAGGTCAGAGTCATTAAGAATAGGGGGTCATTGCGTATGACGACCAGTGACTGAAATAAAGGGGGGTATTGTTAGGTGTTGTCCTCCTGATGGATATGTGAAAAGGTGTTGATCTTCCTTGGGATGGATGAAATAGCAGCATGAAAATAGTAGACAGGTTGTGTCTCAGTCCTCCTCCTCTGTTTATATTATATTGCTCCTCTTCTGTTTAGGTGTCTTGTCTTTTGGGTGGACGAGTCTCTGCCTTAGTGTGTTGGAGGGTTTGAAATGAACTGGTATTTGGTGTTTCCCAAAAATCCTTTTCAGTTTTTCCGATACTCCAGTCATGTAAGGGATGACAAGGTTCTTCCGTTGGTTTTTGATGTCAGTTCTACCTGTCTTGGTTCTAATGGAAACCAGGAGATGCCCTGTTACAGGTATGAGTTACTGGCACTACTGGTAGGCGCAGGGGTGGCTGTTCTTGTGGAACTAATTCACTTATGCGAGTTTTTGTTTATTCCATTGAACAGTGACATGCTGCCCATGGTGCTGTTGTGAGAAAATAATAAAACAATAAAGTTTAAATAAAAGGACCCCAGGATTGTAGGAGCAGAGTCACTGCACAAAATATCAGCTTCCTGCCATTCTGTGGAAGGGGAACATTACAGCTGATCAGTAATCCAAGTGGGTGTTTTGCAGACATGAAAAGAGTAGAAGAAAGTAGAAAATTATAAAGTGAAAAAAAAATCACCGGCAGTCCATCAACAGCTAAATCCAACCAAACCAAAGACAGATTTCTTTCTCAGAAAAGAGGTTTGGCCCAAACATGCCCCCACCCCCCCAGAATGTACAACCAGTGACAATCCTACAACCTGACTGTGTGCAGAGAATGCATGTCAAAACAATAGATTTTAATGGGGCAAAAGAAAAAATTAGTTTGGTCAAAAATCTATAGCGACTGGCTTCTTTGAGATAAAAATTACCCCGATTATATAAATGGATTTGTTTAGGAGGCCAATACAAAACAGCACAAATAATTACAGACCTCCCCTGCTGTAATGATGCTATCTACACCAAGCAGAAAGGAAGACAGGATGTCTTCACCGGGTAGATCTGCATCAAATACTATAAAGATGGACACCGACATTACATTCCTGGAGTTCCCAAACCAGGGTTCCTTAAAAAGCCCAACAAAGACACTGCAGTAACCTTTCATCTTTTGTGCAGGGCTGTTTTAAAGGTCAATTATTACAATTTAACAGGTGAATGTCCTACTGCAGAACTGCTATTTTAGAAAGATAGAGATTTCACTCAAACTCACGCCTATGCACTGAAAGCAAAAGCCAATGCAGACGAAATTCTCACAGGTATTAAAACGGGTGTGCACTTTTATACCCGTTTTCTCAGAAAAGTAAATAGATGGAACATTCCACGTGTGTCGACTGGAAGAATTTGCTTCAGTGTCTGAAACAAAAAGAGATCAAAGGAGACAACTGTTTGACAAGAGTCAAATTTTGTTGGTGAAAAATGGAGCAGAGGATTCATGCACAGAGTTTTCGCTACCATAAAGCCTGATTAAAGAGATGATCAGTAGCACAATTAACATATTAGCACATTCTGACTCACCAGCATTAATCACTGGTATCAGGGGAAGCTGATGCAAAGTTACCTTTCAATTAGGATCTTTCAAACACCTATAAACGCAGGGAAATGGGTCCTACTGTCTGAGTAATGACTCAGATCAGTGATTAAAAGCCTGTCAAGTTTAAAACCCGATTACAAATGGAGCCCTTTGTTTGAGAGAGGGGGAATGTGCAGTTCGCTACACGACATTGACTGACATCACTATGCAAGTCATGACTGAAGGTAACCATGTCATCTGCTTGCTGAACACAACACAGTAATGGGTACTGGGACCTTCTCATTAGACACACACATGCACTAATGTACACACACACACATTTTTCTCCACATTTATATTCTATGAACACAAAGCTCAGGCACACCGTAACTATGGAAACCCCCTCCACACTGCTTCCCCACATGCAGACACCTGAGCCAGATGTTTTGAGTTGCCTGGCTGTCACTTTTCCTGCACAGTCTGAAAGTTGCCCTCTATCTGTGCCCACACTGTCTCGTCATTTCCTGCATATGGAACAGCTTTATGCTTTGCTGAAGGGGAGAACCCCCTCCTTAACTGGTCCTGGCCATGAGAACTCTTATCCAATACAGTGAGATCCTAAGAACTGTCAGTCCTGTTACACTGGAGGGGGAGGCAAAAATGACACACAGGATATTAAATGCTGGTAACTGAGTTAATTTCAGCATTTATGCCTCAGCTCAGGGACAGACTGGGGTGTTGCATAAACTACTTTCACAATACCTGATTAAACCAGAGCCACACATGACAGCTGCAGAAAGGGTGAAGTTCTAAGCATAGACGTATGTAGACAATATGGTAAAAAGGATATTTATTAATAAACACAGACATAACATACATAAAGGTGCTCCAAATAGCAGTTAAATGCATATCTAAACCTGGCGTAATTAAAGGACGGGAGCACTAGTGGTGTGAGGATGGGATGCAAGCAGTAAGGCCCGTGTTTCAAAGGAGAGGACGCAGCGTGTTTTCACATGCGACGCCCGTATCCTCCCTCCCCCCTCCCCTCAATCACCAGATTCGCTACAACCTGCAGGAGCCTGTGAATGAAAACCGTTACCCTGGAAACGGATGCCCACGCAGTGAAGCTGGGATATTTTTAGCAGGCTCAGGGGGTGGGAAGAAGGAAAGATATGACGCACTTCACACTATCTCCACCCCCCCCTCCCGGAATTTGTGTTTGCATGTCTGTCTTTGATTCTTGCAACCACCTGGAGAGAAGGGAGAAATGGGGAGTGTGTATTTAGGAAGTAGTACCACAAGCACCTGCCACGACCTGGGGGTGAAACCCCCAAGATATCCATGAGACAAATGACGGATACTGCAGATTAATAACTGACAGAGACCGTTTACTTAGGTGAGCCTCAGGTGGTACTTGGTAACAAAATAAACCCATTTCTGACTCTTTGAACGTTTTGACACATGGACGTTCACAATTCAAAGCACTACTAGCTGGTTCACCATAGCGTGTTATTCAGTAATACTTGGAAACTGATAAATAAAAGTAGAACATACCAACAAATGCATTGGAAGAGAGAAGGCAGATGAATACAACATAATAAGAGATGCATTTATAGATCTGGGATGACAATATTTCACAGGAGCTGCTGCCTCAGTCTCCTCCCAGTGCACGAAGACTGGATGCTAATTATCTGTGCTCTGGGTCTCTGAGCTGCTGCCAGCACCTCCATGTACAGCAGTTCTCAGTGGTTAAAGAAGTTCTGGAAGAAACTTAACTTATCCAACACGCACGCGCGCGCACACACACACACACACACACACACACACACACACACACACACACACACACACACACACACACACACACACGAAGCACATCCCAACTTACAAATGGATGCCAAAGGAAAAACCATATGTACAAACAGGTATTTTAGCACTGACAGATGTAAACATATCATACCAAGGCCCTCTAAAGGCTTCTAATGGCACATTCATGTCTAAAACAATTGCAGGGCCAAGCTGGCGCTACAGTAAATGCCAGCCTTGCCCCAGTCGTGTTCACATTTAACAAGTACGACACAGAAAAAAGGTGTTGCTTAACTTGGGGCATGAAAATAAAAATATCTGTGAAAACAGAGATACATGATCACACATGGCAGCTTGTGAAAATGGTGTTTTTGGTGTTACTTGCATGTACTGAAAAAGGTTTGTGTTGTTTAGCCGTATGTCTGCTAAATTTGCAGATATGTCCCAAAACACCTGCTCGACCCTGGTCCTGAGCAGGGCCCTCCTGCCTCTACATTTCAGCCCTGCATTTACTCTGTGGGGATGTGCAAAGCCCTGGCTACTCTACAATTTGTACAGATGTGAACGTGGCACTAGTGTACAGGAGCCAATAACTATTCATCTTTATTACTTAAAACACACACACACACACACACACACACATACACACACAAAGCCAAACTGGACCAATTAACAGCATAACCCACATATATGGAAGTCCACTGCATTTTACATTTATTCATTTAGAAGACGCTTTTATCCAAAGCAATTTACAGCATTTCACATACGGGTTACAATGAGCTAGCGTAGGGTGTCTTGCTTAAGGACACGCCAGGTGGCTGGGCTGGGATTCGAAAAAGGAAATTTCTGCATCCCAGCCTGATGTTCTACCCATTGAGCCACCAAGCCACATATTGGCCTGGTGGCTTGGCATTTTGTGTCTGAAACTGAAAACTGCCAACTTCCATAGCATTATGTATAACGTAGTAGCTCATTCATAAAAACAGTCAGCTGGATAATCACACATCTTTAATGTCCAACATTTAGCATCCTAGTGGGAGACATAGTAAAGGGCTGAGGGGGGGAGGGGTTGCTGTGACCCTTTGGCTATTGGCTATCAGCACAACTTTTCTGCTGGACTACAAACAGCAAATCAAGGAGTGCAAAAAGTCCTGATTACCAAAACAGGTTGAATAGAGAAGAGGAATTAAAAGAATCAACATCAACATGGGGAGTTGGATGGATCAGACCGATGTGGAAGGGTTAGGAGATACCAGCCGGATGTAAGTAGTATGTCCGTGACAGTTTCATTAAAAAATATACAAGTTTCACAAACACGCCACCACACACAGTTGTTCAGCTGCTCAAATATTTGCACTGCAAAATACTACACCAATTCACAGAGGGAAAGAGAGGGAAGACGTGTAAACATCAAAGAAATTCCCACCTCGCTCAGTGAAATCAGTCTGATTCTCCACTCTGCAACAAATCCTGAGCTGCTATAAAAGATTCTTAATCTCCGAAACCAACCGATCCCAAACCAAATTTAACCTGCCGTATAGGCAAGTGCCGTCCCCAGTGTGTTCCAAAGCACTTTAGAATCAACCAAAAAACCAACAATTTTATTACCTTAATACAGTTTGTTACCTCTTCAGCATCTACATCACTTTATCAGGTAAATCATGTACTTCTTGGACTTTCTCTGAAAGGTCCTTAATAATTAACAGCACAACACCTGTGAGCCCTGTTAGGCCTCTCGCCTCCCGCTGCTTCCTGGCTGGTGTTTCTTTCGTTATGTGGTACTCTGTGAATGACTGATGTCCCACAGGGGAACAGTGTGTGCAGTTGATGGACCAGTAAGAGTTTGTCAGTGCATGACAACGCTACCAATACTTAAAAACGTATAAAAATGTATATAAACACACTTTACCACATTAAAACATAATTTTGTGTGCGACTTTAGTTTTTTTTGTGTAGCCTCCTTTAGAAAAAATGTTTCTCCATAATTTTCTGCGCTTCAAATCGTGTATACTTGCATATAAGCTGGTATTGCTTAATTATGTAATATATCTACTATATAACTAAAAACACTGAATCTAAAGGCATTTTACAGGAATTTGAAATACAAAAAATACATAACTAAGGTCAAAATTAAAATTAAAGCCAGATGACATTGAGTACAGGAACCAAAAACTCAACAGTGTGAAGAAAAATAAAAACCTCTGGGGGCCCAAGATGGAGCGGCTTCCCAGCCAATATACATTATTATATTAATCTGAGGTCCTGAAATTACAGTTAAAAGGCCACCATCACCTTCTGCCTCCACCTGTTGACAGCACATTCAAATCCCATAGAAAGGCCTTCACTGAAATCATTACTGCATTCTAAAAGGTGTTTTATGAAAAGAAAAAATACCAATTACACCCCCCAAATAACTATTAAAAATAAAACAGCTATAACAATATATATCTGACCTTTTCTGGTGTACCCATTAATCATTTGGACTTCCTGACACTGTATTTACACTAATAATAATTATTATTTTTAACCACAGGGTGTGTGTACGCATTCATCCACGTATACTCACACGTGCACACACACACACACACACACACACACACACACACACCAGTTTATTTTGTAGTTTCTGTTCATCTTTGGACGAGGGGGGAGAACTGGAAATTGTTCAATTTTTATGTGCATTGTGTGATGTCCAAAAATAGGTAAGAAACACAATCTATAACAGGATGCAAGAATAAAGCAAACAGGCAGAAAAATAACATAATTGAAGTGTGTTTTCACAAAACAAGCACCATAACCACTGTACTGGACACCTCTGTATGAATTTCTGTCTTCCACTTCCCACTGATTCTAATTTAACTGAAGATAATGACTATGAGTGTGACAAACAAAAGATTATGGGTGTTTTTCAACAGGACACCCCCATAATATGTTTCTTATGTGCACCACAGTGTTCCCATTGGCCTCGTGTCTGTGTAACATACATCAAGATGACGCCAACAAAACTGAGGAAAAAGAGAACTTAACAGTGCATCATGAAGCATGAAAAAAAAAGCGGAACAGAATGGGGTAAAGAGACGTAGTGGGATGATGTGCAGGAAGGGAAAGGTAGTAATCTTCAGGCCCTCGGTGGTAATTACCACACTGACAGCACGGCCTTCAAAAGGCTCAGAGACAAACTCTACTCCTACCTCCTGTCGCTAGTACCAGCGTGCACAATGGAAGCAGAGGTACTCGCAGTACTGGACTGGCAAGGGGGAGCGTTCAAACAGACTGGCTTTCAAAACCTACATCCATCAACATAATGCCTGTGAGGGGAAATTTCAAGAAGCGGACACTAAATGAATTCACTGCCACTGAAAATTTTAGCATGAAGCACAAACATTTACTTCAACAATATCAGAAGGGTTTTCTTCAGTATCTTTTAAAAATATATATCTTAATATCAAATGCTGATGGTAAAGGATCCCAGAGTGGTCAATACTTCACACATTTTTAACGTGCAAAAAGTAGCAGCTTACGTAAGGTGAGCAGACTGTTTTATGTGTTTTATGAGAAGTATTCTAATTTTCAGAGTGAATTTTGGTTTTCATTAGCTGTAAACCATAACCATCAAAATTAAAAGAAATAAACGGTTGAAATATATCACTCTGTGTTTAATGAATTTATATAATATACGAGTTTCACCTTTTGAACTGAATTACTAAAAAAACTTAACTTTTTGATGATACTCTAATTTGCTGAGATGCACCTGTATTCAGTGGCCTTCTGCATGATGAGCTGCCATAGCCTGCTTTGTCAATCAGAGAGAATGTTCTAGGAGAAGGAAGCAGCACTAACACTATGACAGAGTAAAGCACACCTCTCACGGCTCACACGTCATTGTCATTGGCACTTGTTTCTGCTGTTCATTTATTATTACAAAAGCTGACATGCTCACAGACACACACACACACACACACACACACACACACACACACACACTTCTCGTCTTAACATGAGCAGACAACATGAACAAGTTGTCTTGTCTTTGTATGATGTATGAATATAAGGTGTGACTCTTTCAAATTAACACCTAAAGATACATCTCAGGATAAGATTAAAAGAGGTAAGAGTGAGTGAAGGACACAATGGCAGAGGAGAGGGACTGAAAACCCAGTGGCAGAGGTGCACTGACCCAGAATGCCTCACCCACTACTGAACACCTGTGACAAAACCTCACACAAGGACTGAAAAGCAAAACACAGACACTGAACTGACTACCATTCTCTCACAAACCTCAGAATTTTTTGGGCAGGCCTTCATGGACAACCAGCTTGAGTGCCTCCTTCACACTTGTCCATTGCCTGCCATTGAGGCATCTGTGTACATACCGACAGACACGGTTAAATCCTGAGCTAACATCTTAACAGCAATGTTTAATGTAATAACAACTAGGCAGAACTAGTGCCAGCACAGTGTTCTGTGGCTAGTCAGTGTACATAACAATTTATTCTAGTCAGGTTTGTCCTCTCCCACAGGCAGACAGTGACTGGGAAATCCCCTCCATCCCCGGGGAACTGCAACACTTGTGCTGAACTAGGCTTTTCGGCCCTTTTTACGGTGGAGCCACGTCACAGCAACGCAACAGGCCGATACAGAGTACAGAACTCGGGTCCACAGACCGCAAAGACAACGGCTCTAAAAATAACAGAGAGGAAACAGACAACGTGACAGAGGAAGCGAGAGCCAAAACTCTGACACATCGAAAGACTTCTACATTTCAGCAACTGTTGCACTACAGAACTTGGTAATGTCATATTTCAATGAAGTTTAATTAGCTTTTTAATGTGATACAAACTTATGGAAATTAATGATAAAAGCTATCGAGTTTCAAAAACAGCTCCAGTACTATAACCATCACTGCCAACGCCCTTCACTCTAATTGTTGTAACAGCAGGACTACAGCCATCTGCTCACTGATTATGGGCACTAGGACCCTGGTAACGCCTTCAATCTCCTACACAGGTAGAGACAGAGTTCAAACCGGCATGCATGTACTGTCAGAAGTCGTACTTTGAGTCCTTAACATCCCATCTCAGCATTCCAACAGCAACTCCAATGCTCACCCGGCAACAACTTAGTCTCTACTGCCAAGTATGAACAGCATTACAAAGCATGCACCCAAAGATTTACAAAAGTGCACAATTAACATTCCATCATCCGACTGCTTCGCTGAGACGTGCGCTGTGAGACAAGCTGCGAGAGCGAGTGATGAACACTCCCTAGTTGAAAAGGAACCTCAGTATGCTTACAGCCGGCTTTTGACAAGCGGCAGGCAAAACGAAGGAAACCACGTAACCAGCAACTCCTGTACTGTTTATGTAAGGATGAGCACATGACAGCAGCCGTGCGATGCCCTGGTACCTTGGACATGACATGACAAGAGCATACACCAACACAGAGAGCTTCCCAAAGCAGGCAAGGATAGACAAGACAGAAATGGAGGCGGACATTGGATGACACAGAAAGCCCCCAAGCATAAGGATAAGGAGTGGATTAGGAGAGGATGCCCCAGCCCCCAGCCCCAAGCCCCCATACTGACCCTTGTGGAAAGCACTGAGGCACCCTGAGCTGCAGAAGGACCGCACCGTCGCCAGCTCCCAGCAGCCAGCCCCGGCCATCCATTCCCTCTCTGCAGGCGGGGGTAGGGGGGCAGGGGCACAGCTTACTAGCTCTCCTTATTCAGCATTTGCTGTGTGTGCCCACACACGCGCACGCACACGCACACACACGCACACACGCACACACACACACACACACACACACACACACACACACACACACACGCGAGCGCTCTAAAGGAGAGGAAGACGGGCTATCCCCCTGCAGTCCCACTCCAGCAAACAAGCACCCTCAGCTATGCCGGCATCTGCCTGAGAACTTCCACGTGCTTGTGACGTTTCCCAAGAGCAGAAGGAAGGAGAGGGAGCGAGGAAGAGGAGGAGGAGGAGGAGGAGGAGAAGGAGGACTCTGCCTCAGGCAGTCATCCACACAACTCAGACCATAATGCACTGCTTCGTCCTCCCCTGTTCAGCCCCTCCTCACCTGACAGCACTCATCAATACTCTGCTGCTTCACAAGAACACTGCTGGAGAGCTGGTGGACACACCTCGTCAGAGCACAAGAGGTGTGTGTATGTGTGTGTGTGTGTGTGTGTGTGTGTGTGTGTGTGCGCGTGCGTATGTGCATGCGAAACATTTAACAGTGAAGGAAAAAAAAAAAACACCACACTCCTGAATATTTCCCATATCTGCAAAGCAGAAAAGTGAAAGCCATTCCACGTGATGCTCGCTGGCTATATTAGTGAACACACACACACACACACACACACACACACACATGTGCATCCCAACAAGAACAACAAAATCAGAAAATGGACAAGTTTCCACATGCCATGGATTTCACAGAGCTTCACACTATGTTGTTGGAAAACCTGCAAACTGTATATGCAGAAAATGCGATTCATTTAAGATGACCTTGCATGTCATCATCACTCTTGACCACTCAGGCTTTTGTATGGTTACGTGCTGTGTAGCAGATAACAGCAATGCAGACTGACCACTGCTGCTCTAAAAGCAGTTTGCAGTGAAATGTTGTTTTATAACGCATCACCTCTGGCACCCCCTTACTTTCTCATGGAGCACAGCACCACAGAAATTAATGATCCTATCCAACAGAAAGTCCGCATTAAAACCGGGTCGTTGGCAGCTCTGAATGCCCTTGATGAGCAAACCGTACCCAGAACTAGAATGAATGGATTAAGACCAGGCCACAAAAAGTTCATAATAAATACTGCAAGTACACTCCATTTATGGTAAAAGACCAAGTGTTGTGTATAAAGCAGCCTGGTGGCTCAGTAGGAAGAACATCAGGCTGGGATGCGGAAGTCTCTGGATTCAAAACCCAGTCAAGCCAGTGAGTCCTTGAGTAAAACGCTCAAACTCTAGCTCCCCGAGTGCTGCATGTGGCTGGCTGCCCACTATTCCCCTTAGTGGAAGGGTTAAATGCAGAGATATAACTTCCCTCTGGGATTAATAAAGCACTATAAAACTGAAATAAATAAATATAAAAAAACACCTGATCAGCTGCTTTTACAATGAATCCTACAGACAACACACAAGTATGGTGTTACCATACAGGAAAATTCCAATACAATGACAGCATGTGATCATGAGAATTACCTCAGCTACAGCATTAAAAACCAGCTAAAACAATAACCAAGTCAAGTGCTGATACATCCCAACAAGAACAACAAAATCAGAAAATGGACAAGTTTCCATCAACATGACATACGCTGCAGGCAGAAGCAAATAAAGTTCCATAAAAACTGTAAACAAATATGACAAGGACGTTTGTGGATACTTGTAAAATAAAAACACATTTTAACCAATGAGGACTTGCTATTTAACAAGACAGTACAATGACAACATGCATACTAGCCAATGAAAGTCAAAGGTGCCATGACAACCTCTTACTGTTGGCAGAGCAAACATATACACTCACTGGCCACTTTATTAGGTACACCTGCTCAACTGCTTGTTAATGTAAATATCTCATCAGCCAATCACATGGCAGCCACTCAATGCATTTAAGCATGTAGGCATGGTCATGATAATCTGCTGAAATTCAAACTGAGCATCAGAATGGAGAAGTGAAGTGACTTAAGAGACTCTGAATGTGGCATGGTCGTTGAGGCCAGACGGGCTGGTCTGAGTATTTCTGAAACTATTGATCTACTGGGATTTTCACGCACAACCATGTCTAGGGTTTACAGAGAATGGTCTGAAAAAGAGAAGATATTCAGTGAGCAGCAGTTCTCTGGGAGAAAATATCTTGTTGATGCCAGAGGTCAGAGGAGAATAGCCAGAGTGGCTTGAGCTGACAGAAAGTCAACAGTAACTCAAATAAGCATTTGTTACTGCCGAGGTATGCCAAAGAGCATCTCTGAATGCCCAACACTTCAAACCCTGAATGAGACAGCAGCAGAAGACCGCACAGGGTGCCACTCCTTGGAGCCAACAACAGGAAACTGAGACTACAGTCGCATGGGCTCAACAAAACTGGACACCAGAAGATTGCAAAAACGTTGCCTTGTCTGATGAGTTTCAATTTTTGTGGCAACATTCAAATGGCAGGGTCAGAATTTGGCATAAACAACATGAAAACATGGATCTATCCTGCTTTGCATCAATGGTTCAGGCTGGTAGTCGTGGTGGTATATTGATGTGGGGGATATTTTCTTGGCACAATTTGGGCCCCTTGGGCATCATTTAAATGCCACAGTCTACCTGAGTCCTGTTGCTGACCATGTCCATCCCTTTATGACCACAGTGTGCCCAATTTACCCAATTTCTGATGGACCAAAATCTCTAAGGAATGTTTCCATCACCTTGTTGAATCTATGCCATGAAGAATTAATTCTGAAGGCAAAAGGGCTTTCAACCTGGTACTAGCAAGGAGTTTATAAAGTTGCTGGTAAGTGTGTGTGTATAGTGCCTCTTCACACCTGAGTCTGCACAGTGCTAACCTGTTTTATTAAGCAGTAAAACAAGGACCTATTTAATTTCTATACTTAGCTATAAATATCTCGGTTATGAGGACTGGAAAGGCATCATCATTTCAACATGCAAGCTGTTTAAGAGATGAGTAAAAATCTCATAATAACAAAATGGTTAAAAAAGAAAGTTTATCAGCTTTTGAAACAAGCCTGAGTAGCAAGAACAAATTTAGTCCTAAATGTGAAATTTAGACTTGTCAACGACATTATCGATGCTGTAGAAGGAGGAGCCTATAGGATAGCACTGAGCTGAGAACAGAATTCAATTCAATTTATTTTTATATAGCGCCTTTCACAACAACGCACCTCAAAGCGCTTTACACAGAAAATTACAGATATCAAAGAATTAATACAAATGAATTCAGTGGAACGCTTTCATAGGAGCCTATAGGATAGCACTGAACTGAGAACATAATTCAGTGGAACGCCTTCATAGGAGCTTATAGGATAGCACTGAGCTAAGAACAGAATTCAGTGGAACGCCTTCATAGATTTATTGTAAAGAAGACTCCACAAAGACATAACGGATACTGCAGGAGACAAAGTCAAATGTTTTTATAAATAACTTAAGAGAAGCCTCCTGGGTCAGCATGTTGGCGTTTGCTGATATTTATATCCAAAGCAACAAACAGCTTTAGCATCTTCACCACAACTTCTGAAAAGCTCTTGATCCTACCCATCACATTACATGCATCCTAATAACCTACCAGTTTGGAGAGCACAAACAAGTCAGTTTTTGCCCTCAGTATGACACCCTTAAATAACAGCAGCTGATGACATAGCTATAAGAAAATTCAAAACATTCTCCGTTTTGCACAGTATTCCACTATTATTCCTCACACAGCTAAAATATTTTTATGAAATACAACTTGTATTAAGGCTGAAAAAAAAACCATATAATAAAATATCCTAAAACATCCCAGCCATCCCAGAGCATAAGGTCAGAGGTCATGCACATAAGCAGAACACCATGAACAGATATACAACAGCACTACAGCCACTAAAGGTATTGTTACATTTATGGATAAACAGACATAAATGGCCCTAGAGCCCATGAACTGTGATGAGTCAGACTGAAACAGTTTCTTAGCACACCAAAAAAATATCGGTCCCTCCACAGTGAAACAACAGTCTCAGTAACATGTGAAGATCAGTAATGTTTACAGGAGAACGAAGGGGATACAGTGGATTCAGAAAGCATTCACTTACTGCACACTTGTGCTGTACACCTGATTTTTGTTAAATTCATGAATTTTGCCATTAATCAATATTGAATAACTCATAATAACAAAGAGAAAGTTTGAAAAATATTTGCAAATTCTTGATAAACCAAAAACTGAAATCTCTAACTTGCAAAAGTATTGAGACCCTTTACTGTGGTCGTCCAAGTAGTGATTAGGTGCATCCTATTTGCTTTAATTAGCCTTGATACATGTCTAGAAACCACCAAACTGGACTGATTGGACATAGTTTAGAAAAGCACACTCCTGTGTATATAAGGTCTCATGATTCACAGTGAGTGTCAGGACAAAAACCCCAGCCATGACAGCCAAGGAACTCTGTAGACTGTTGTGATAAAATTATAGCAAGGCAAAGATCAGGGCATTTCTAAAGCTTTGAGTGCTCCCATGACCATAGTGGCTTCAATAAGTTTGGAACCACCAGGACTCTTCCTAGAGCTGGCTGTCCAGCCAAACTGTGTGACCAGGCAAGAAGGACCTTGGCCAGGAAGGTGACCAAGAACCCAACGGTCAGCCTAACAAGTTCAGAACTCCTCTGCAGATGGACAACCATCTCTACAACACTCCATCAATCACGCTTTGGTAGAGTAGCCTCACAAAAGCCACAGTGGCAGGGACAAAGGAAACTGGTCAGAATTAAGGGAAGGTTGAGTGTGGCAAAATGTAGAGAGGCCCTTTAGGGGGAAAACTACTACAGAGTGACCCTGACCTAAGACTAGAGCAACGGTTCACCTTTCAGCATGACAGTAATCCAAAACATACAGGCAAGACAATGCTGGAGTTGCTCTGGGACAAGTTGCTGACTGTTCATGAGTGTCTCAGCCAAAGCCCAGACTTAAACCCCGCTGAACATCTGTGGAGAGACATCAAGATAGGAGTTCACAGATGCTGCCCATCCGATCTGATGGAGCTTGACATGCTTAGCTTGCAAGAATGGGATAACATACCCAAATCCAGGTGTGTAAAGCCTGTAAAGACTTACCCAAGAAGACTCAAAGCTGTAATGGCTGCCAAAGATGCTTCTATAAAGTCCTGAATTAAGTGTAGGAAAACTTGTAAATGAGAGGTTTAAATTTTTGGTTTTTCATAAATATGTAGACTAACTGACAAAGAAATAATTTTATTCAGATGGCATGGTGGTGTGGTGGTTAACACTGTTACCTTATGGCCCGGGGTACAATTCTTGCCTCAGGTGTGTGTGTGTAGTTTCTATGTTCTGCCCATGCTTGGTGGTTGTTCTCTGGTTTCCTCCCATAGTCCAAAGACATGTAGGTTAGGTTAATTGGCATTTGCAAATTACTCCTAGTTTGTGTGTGCATATGTCCTGTGGTGGGTTAGTGCCACTTTTCATTTACAGTGCAGAGGGGCTTAGCAAGGCAACTTGGTAAGTTTATTAGCACACTGGGCGGGATGGGTTCCAGTCCAGCTACGATCCTTTCCTGAAGCAGCTGCTAATTTCACCTCTACATGCGGGGGAGCAAGTATCAGAACACACAATTAACCGTCTCGTTAATGCATTAAGCAGGAAATGAGGAGGGTCCGTGATAAGTGAAAACAGCATACAGTGAGAATGTAAACACTGCACTTCTTATCCCTACAGATGTTTGGTCAGACAAACTGGTCTCAAGGGAAAACAGAAAGGGGGAAAAAGTTAATCAGTGATGCTGCAACAAGACGAGTGTTTCACAAACAGGAGACGTGAGAGTTCACAGTACAGCCTCTTCTGTCTTCAAGGGCTGCAGTCCTGCAGGCCTTAACCCAACTTAACTGGCACTTTACTGACACCTGAAAGGTCAGCATGGTTGGCTTACCATCCGTACTTTATTCTCTAAGCAACTGCAACAACAAATCAATGATGGGACAAGACTGGGTATAAAAGCCTTTTGAACACTGGAGCCAGTGTGCTGCCCAGACTGTCCCATGGAGGTGGGTGGAACACCGAGCAAGATGGAGAGCACACTCATTCTTCTCGGCTTGGTTATGTTATGTTAGCGTGCTTCAGTCTGCAAACAGAAGACCTTTTAAAGTTATTTATCACGTCCGAGTATCTTCTTGAGTTGCCGCTTCAACCACTCACAAAAATACATTTATTATAATAGCAAGAAAAAACGTCTTAGCTATGCAAATCATGGCCAACAGGTGACACAATACTAAACCCTGTGACATTCCAGCCAACACTTGCTAGCAAAAATACCGTGCAATTCACTGACGAAAGTGCAAGACATTTGTCAATGTTTGAAAGTCAGAGAGCAAACATTCAGAAATTTACCAAAATGTCTGTTTTATTGACAGCTTTGCATCATTAGTAATGTAGCTTTAATAAATTGACTGAAAAACACTTCAAATCAACAAAGCTTCTGTTTCAGTGTGTTTGAACAGCTGTCCAGGTGTGGGAAAGATACCCGATGCTGCAGAGTCACATTCTCTGTTTATCTGTTGTTCTTCATAAAAGTTCTTACCAAAACAAATGAGCAATAAATCAATATAATTATATTACATTACCTTGAATGGCACACTGTAAACACCACTTCTTTGCAGATACAGTGAGGATCATGATAAAGTCGGGCCTGAACAAAGTCGAAATGTAAAAACGTCGCATCAATCTTTGACTGTTGCCATATTAAATCCAGCTTCCAGCTCACTCTACATCTACTTGCCATCGGTTACAGCACACTTGCTGGTATATTCAATCAGAGATATGTACATTATTATGGACTGGTTTTGTGTACTGTTATTTTATGGCATATTGGTAACAATTAATTTATTGTGAAATTAGTGTTAAAGCTAGAAGCATTTGTTTACTTACTGCAATTTAACATTAAATTTTTTCCCTTCGGTTTTTCAGATTCAATTCAATTCAATTCAATTCAATTTATTTTTATATAGCGCCTTTCGCAACAGCATGCCTCAAAGCGCTTTACAGAGAAAGTTGAAGAAATCAATACAAATGAATGAATGAGTTCAGATGCTATAAAGTCACAGGCATTTCAACAAATGGTAAACTTTACTGAGATTCCCACTGTATTTACCACAGTTTTTTAAAGGTGAGATGGTGGGCTTGTGCTGATATTGTGGCTCCCTGTTTTACATCAGGTAACAGCTGCATTTCAAATATTGATTTGTAGTTATGAATGTTCCTACCCAACCTCCACCTCACACGCCCTTCATTCCTTCTCAACAGCTGACAATAGCAGAAGGCACCTTCCTTTGCTGTAATCAACACCAGGACTTTCAGGGTTAGAGCTGTGTTGATATTGCAGTTCGTCCAATTTGTCATGGACGAATTTTGAACGTTTGTATCAAATTTTTTCCCCCCTCAATCTACAATTTCAAAAATGCTGTTAATTGTCTATCTTCGAAAAGTTAAAATCAAACTTTTCATTATGTACTCATACATTTTTGTTTTCAAACATAGAGCATATCATGAAATACGTTACATTTCCTTAAACATCTTGCGGGAAACCATTTTACAGAAAGAAGAGTCGGTAATGGTCTACTCGGTTTTCAAGGCTTCAAACATGTAAAAATGTTTCCCAGCAGGCTTATTTAATGCAAGATGAAATATGTCCTATAGGGTGTAACCAGGCCAAAACAGGAAACTGTCAGACGTGTTCTCACTCTATTTTTGGGGGGTCTTTGCAGTGTGGGCAGGAGTGTCTTGTTACTCTTTAGGAAGGATTCTTCTGCCTTTCAGTACCATGTTTCAGATGGTGGTCATCACCCACACAAGGAGGCTTCAGGTCATCCAGATCCTTTAATGTTAATAACATTGCCTGCATCCTCAAGCTATTGAGCTATTCTCTCAATGGCTGATAAAAATAGGAACTTTCTCTGCCTTTAGGTCTTGTAAATTTCAGGACAGCCATAGCTGGCTTAACAAAGACTCAGTAAATGATTCCTGACAGCAACCCTGGGATGATATTTAGCTTTTTGTAGAGCTCTTTTCCTCATTCCTTGTCCTTGGGACTCGCAGCGCTGCATGCTGTAGATCTCTGCCTGTTCTGTCACACAGTGACACTTATGAGCTCATTACCAAGCCTTTGGGGGTTTGCACTGGGTGTGACTGACACTTTTCTGTTTTGATTTGAGCTTATTCAACTGTTTGTTTACCCCTGTTTCCAGCTTTTCTCCAAAACAATTTACTATAGCAAATGTTAACCAAGAAACAATGGTAGAAACACTCTCAACAAAACTACAGGTGTATTAATGTGAAATATTTCCTAACATCAGACTGCTTGAAGACACATTTCTGGATATAACCCCCCATTGCATTTTTTGCTACCAAGTGCAAAGATTTGAAGTTCTCCAGGCTTAAAAAAAATCTTAAAGGCTAAAAGGGTCATATTTTTTTAAGGAACAAACGATCAAGGTGCAAAACACAAACACACATGAATGTAAGTAAAACAGCTATAGTCTTCCTGTATTAGGTCATGTGCTGGATATTCAAAGCAGCGAGGTACACACCATTTTTGGCTAAGCATGAACAAAGCAAGGCAACTTATTTCACTGTTCTGGAATTTACTGTTTCTTTTCAAACCAGAAAGAAAGAATTTTTGCTTTAAGAATTGCACAGCTGCAACAGAAACAGCCATTCTACAACCAGAAAATAAACAGATCAAACAAACAAATCAGCAAAAAAAATGACAATTAGTAGTCGAGTAAGAAAAAACCCTTTGGGTCAAAGGAAGTATGGGAACAGTGATGGGGGGCAGGAAGTTCCTCACTGGGACCAGATGGTAGTTTCTGTAGGTGCAGTTTCTGCTGGTGCTCCATTTTTCCATAAAGACGTGGGTCATGGAAGTATGGCCACCATACATAACAGCTGCCAACCCTTCCCGCTCAAAACAAACGAGAGGGAGAACCCTTCTGTCACGGCTCAGTGCAGTCGGTGGCCAACAGGGGACATGTCTGCGCCCAGGCAAAAGGGTGGGTACAGAAACCGGGAGCCACAGCTGAACCATGTGTTCAGTCAATGGGAATGATATTAAACCTTTACCAATCACAGAGAAGCATGGAGCACCCACCTGGTCACCAGAGATAAGACCATATCTGTCCTCACTGCCCTGATCTTAGTCCTCCAGTAACAATCCTGCTAGCAAAGGTGACAGTCAATACACATGTTCATTTACAAAGGAGAAATAGGAATGTTGTGAATCACGGAGCCCTGTCATGGAGCTAATCAGAAAACTCACCTGTTCTGTGCTTGGTCAGAGCAGAGAGGGTGTACTTGTGAATCACTTACAGACAACAGCCAATCTCTGAAAGCCACAAAACCACAATACAACCAGGAGAAACTTCAGGACAACTGGCAAACAAACATGTGATCCAGTCACACAGACCATGAGCACACACAGTATATGTATGGAGGGTGGTCTCTTTCTGTGTACAAACTGCAATGATGCTAAAACCTCCAGCCCTCCAATCTGTGAACCGCTGAGCATTTTCCCTGGGTGCTGATAAAAACAGGCTGCTCAGCACATCCAAACTGATATTGGAAATGGATGGTCTCATGGCCACATTACTGTCACTTCCAAAACACACTGAAACATCGAATCGCATCACAAGGTTTCAGCATTTGGTAAAGGACTGTCAAGTTAATTAAATTATGTAATAGCATGAAATATAGATAAGGCAATACAAAGCACTAAACGTACACTCGATGCACATTAACAACAAAATAATGGGGACTGAACCACAATCAACACTTGATTGCGAGAAACTGACCCCTAGTGGAGCATGTTTGAAACACCTGTTCTCAGCAGTCTCTGGGGCACATTCTCTGATGTGCTGATAAGGTAATAGAAAGACTTTGAAAATTAACCAAAATAAAAACATGGTGTGAAGGTGCAAAAAGGAAAGATGAAGGAAAAACCTACACAAGCCTGTCAAAGGCAAACTTTAATAGTATGTACATGTACAGCTTCACAGAGGGCAGGCTCAAGGAAACACCAAAGCATCAGGACAGGTGAAGGCAGGAGGATCCATTCGCCTGACAAGGAGAGATCAGCTCACGATCACATGGTCACCATAATATGATCCACCTAGCCAAAAATTGCAAAAGGACCAGGACAGACACTGTTCTTTGGGATAACACAGAAAGCACTTTATTATGGTCACATTGGGGAAACTCTGTCTTTCTCTCCAGCCAGTGCAAGGATTAGTGAATGGCAGAATGGAGCTGTGATGAGTGTACCTGCTGAAGCCACACTAATCGTAAGAGTGGACTGTTTCAAGACTCAGTGTGACTACGTGTGAAACACGTGAACTCACAGACAAGTCAGTCCTCACCTGGACATGTGACCATTTACACAGCAAAACCCACTAATGCATGGTGTATTATAGGGCACGTACTGGAACACCTGAAGGTTTGTACTCAGAGGTGTAAAAAAAGAGGAGGTAAGGAGGGTGTGACTTAACCCTTCATATTCCAGAAAGACAGTGAATGAGGGCACAGTGTAGTGTGGCACTGTGGAAGAGACAGACATTTCTCAGTACTTAGACACAAGACAAGAGCACAGAAACAGATACTGTGTTCCCTCACACGTACTGCCAGAGACAAAAACAGCCCTATTAATCCTACATTTTTCTCTCCAAAACGGGCTGAATACCCCCACCCACCACGAAAATAGGTCTGTCTTCAAAGAGGCCCCAAGCGGACAAAAAGGCACTCGACTTTGACTTTGCACGCTGATCCACGTCAGGACACAACGGCACAGTAAAATGGAACCACTGTGAATGTCATACTGCCTCCCCGGCTGGAGCGGAGGGCGTGAAACCCTCACCATCTGTCACGCTTTATAACAGACTGGGAACTGAGGAATTTAAAATGTACACAGATATGGGACAGCCAAACAGGACAATACTACAACACACACAGGAGAAAGATAAACTTAGCCAGAAGATCTCAATACTTTACTGCAGCTATCGGACTATTGTGAGACAACTGACAGTAATAAGATGCTTGCAGACTAATAAGCACAACACCACACCTTTTCCATGTTGAGATTCCTAGAGCTGGAGGGCTCTTTAGCTGTGCCAAACAAGTTACATTTGGTCCAAATGACAAAACATTGTGAAAAAGATCACACATGAATGTAAAGCAGGATAAAAGTGAATAATCATAAAATAATCACGAGTAAATGGCAGGTCAAACTAAAGCACAGCCGTGCGCGCACACACGCGCACACGCACGCGCACGCACACACACACACACACACACACACACACACACACACACACACACACACACACACAATCCCACTACATGCCTGTTTATAATTTGTTAGACGAAAAAAACTGACTGGCTCTTACTTACACACAGAAGACAGCGATTAGGGCTGCTCCTTTTCTTACTTGTGCATGTACACCTTCACATCACATCTGAATGAAATTCTTAACAGGAAGAGAAGAGCTTCCATCTGACAGCCTGCTGCTATAGCAGGCACTGGTGAATGAGCTACGATGTGCCACAGCGTGAGGGGCTTACAAAGGGAGGGGGCAGAGAGAGAGAGAGCGAGGAGAAAGAGATGGAGGGGGGAGAGCGCGCAGAAAGAGATGGAGAGAGATGGGGGGGAGCAAGGAGAAAGGGGGGGGGGGGTGAGAGGAACCAACACGAGCTTCCCAAGTCTAACCCCACCCAGAGAGTATAACTCCACCCAACAGGCATCGCAGACTTGGTCACTTTGTGTTCCTGTATTGCAGACAGACAAATGACCCACTTCATCGCTATTTGTACACTGATCACCATTACCCTAGAAGGAGTCAGGGATGAGAAACACTTACAAATGAGAAGTCAGGGAGGGGGTGACAAGGTCAGAGTGCATTACACATATGCCATCAGAACAATCAGCATTCACAGTCTGCAGGAGGCCCTTTGACAAAAGGGGGACCACAGCAGAGCACACAGAGGTTTACTTGGTCCACACGTCCACTCTGTGGGAGCCCTGGGAGAATCCCCTCGGGCTGTAGACACAAGGCTGGAGGTGAACTTGTGACAAAAAGCCCCAGGGAGCCCAGACTTCTCTTGAAAAGCTGTGGTTCTGATAACAAGTTCCTCCTCACTGGCCAGCTGGGTAAAAACTACCATTTAATAAGGCCCGTCTGTCACCATGGACACTTGCAGGAATCCTCCACCCCTCCCTGCTCCCACAGCCTTAGCTAGGCTAAATAAAACCATTGCTAACAAACGCTGTGAGAAAAAGCCACACCCCCAGGGGGGACATGCTAAGAATGATCACCTCCTGACAAGGAATTCTTTGCAATGGTTAGGTTTGCTAAGAGCCCAAGCACACATCACTAACAGCTCAACAGCCCCAGCTGGTTAACAGCATCGACAAACACTGCACCGTCATACCTATAACATCAGTGCGTTAAAGGCAAGCCTTACAAACAACATAGCAGTTCACACACCGCTTTCTGGAAATCATTAAAAAAAACTCAAAATCAAAGGAGGCCTTCTCCATGAAGCATCTGTTTGTTTTGCAAACCCATCGCACGAAAAAACGTTAGAAAAATCACTACATATGCCTACTCTGTATCCAAACCAGAAACTACAGCTTGTGCAGATGCAGAATTAATAAGAAGTGGATTATCTAAATATACATGTCTAAATATAGACATTGAGCCAGACTATCACGCTGCTGTCAGTGTAAACTGCTTCTCGGGCATGCATAATCATAGCAAGATCACAAAGCCTGGAATCGCAAACAAAACCAGTCCACATACTTAAGAGGTTAAAGGAGATGACACCATTTTGAATGGTGTTAGAACACCAGAAGGACGTCGCCATGACCCCTGGCCTTACTCTCCTACTAACCCTGTATATGACAAAATAGCAGCACTTATTCTACCTCAATAATCTAATTACAGATAATACAAAAGCTGCCACTGTTACTTAGAAAAATCATTTACCAGCTCGGATCCCCAATTCAAGAGCCAGAAGGCACTAAAAACAGAAAGTTAATCACAGTAAACCCACCCAGGCCAGTGGTAAAGATGGGCAGTTGGACATGGTGCGGAACCAGAGGGCAGCGCTCGGGTCAGAACCGTGAATAAGGAACCTTCACTGGCTGCTGGGCAGAGAGCGCTGAGAGGTTCTGCTGTTCTTAGCATATTAACTAAAACCTTAAAGAAACAAAAAAGAGGTTTATGGTTTGGCTCAAAGAGAGGTTATAGAAAGCGGGAACAAAGCCAAGCTGTCCTGCACGTGTGTAATTTAAAATGAATAAACAGGAAATTTCTCTTGTGTGGACGAGAGCCACGCTATCATTTCTCACACACACCCAAAGCCCTCTAAGACAGACTGTGGCTGAGCAGGTTTACCACCAACATCTTGTTTGTCTACATCCTATTAGTGCAGCTTTGATGTGAGCAAAGGAGCAATCATGTGGTCCAGAGACGCCTTCCCAGAGAGGGGACAACAGCGTTTCTGTTATCATGCTCGTGCTGTTGGGCTCTGGTTAGTCCTACCCCTCGACAGACCAATCAGCGTGAGACTCATTTTCATACAACCTCTGTTTCACCCACTTGTATATGCTGGATGTCTAATGTAATGTATATATGAGTTTTGCTCAACGGTACTTCCTTTTCCTTAATGAATGTTTGGCCTGCTTCTCTGTTCCTTACATCCATTCATTTGTTTAAAATGCCTCTCGCTAGAGCAGATGAACTGTGACACGGCTCGGGAAGACGCAGTCCAAGGGTCGCACATTCAGCCATGTGCACATCAGTCTGGGAAAAATTGTGTGCTTACCACAAGTATCCATGCAAAGAAAAAAAAAACAAGCAAACAATAATGTAATAAAATGCATAGCATGATTAGAAAAACATTCACACACATTCTTCAAGTACAGTACTGTTAAGAACAAGTGAAACACACCAAAACGATGCATGAATGAAGAAATGGTCAAAAAACCGTCAAAAATTGAGGCTGGCCGTAACTGATTAGAAGCCTCCACTTTCATAATGTCTTTGAGTGATGGGAAAACATGTCACTAGTGCCCAGGCAAACCCCAAAAAAGACCTACATCAATCAGTGTTTAACTCCACAGTCAATCACATCCATCCATCCTCCAACCAATCCTTTCTTGTGTCCCTGGAGAAGTGAGGCAACAGTGAGCCACCATCACAAAAAACACACACACTGACAACAAAACCCACTGTCCAAAATAACACAAACACATTTCAGTCACACAAGTTACCCATCAATGGATGTGGAGTGTTACTAACAGTGCTCCAATTAGCACACCTGTCATCGAGAGTCTCATCAAGCCCGAGTTTGCTACGCACCAAGGAGACCGTCAGTCACCAGTCCACTTCCTCACGTGTCACATCACCTGCTATCCTCTCACGTATAGTAGAAAGGTCACAACTCAATGTAATGATGCTAAGCACAAAAATGGGTGTGTTTACTGATCCATCCTTTTTAAAACAGCACAGCATAACATGACGGAATAAAAACAGCAACATCTAAAATGCTCTAGTCCATAAAAAACAAGAGCACAGGAGTTAACAAGAGTTATTTCTGACATCTAGCTTGGGATGTTGACAATGGAGGCAATGACCTACATTTTCTGTTCTCTCCTCATGGAAATCAATACAGTACCGGAATAAACTGCCACAAGACTAGGGGGAAAGTTGGGCTACTGACATGACTTCTCAACTCGGATTTCTTTCCGGTACATTGATCACCTCGGCCTGTCCCCTTGGGGTCACACGATAAATCTTGTGTTTTAAACAGAAGCTGTTAGGTCTGCGTGTGCAGTACCATAAAAAACACACCCTCATAATTACCCAGAGACCCACTGTAATGGTCTAATTGGAAACTGTGTCTGCTGTACTCAGTGACGCAGCCACATATTTTAGCAGAATATTTCAGGTCAAGCACCTTGTTGAAGAGCAATAGAGAGAACCAACCCAGGGTCCTGAACCAGCACCCTACAGGCTAGGTATAGGTTCTTAACTGCTATGCTGCATGACATCACTTTTGGGCTCGTTGTGCTCTATGTTGTAACGGTAATAATGCCACCAAACTCTGCTTCTGCCAAAACATTAACAGACAAAAAAGTCTTAAGCTGATGGTCATATATAAAGAAGTACTCATCTTGTCTGAAAGGCACAGTAATGTGTAAACAGGATGGGTGTGACTTTTACATTTATGAAGGGTCATCATAAAAAAAACAGTAAAATGAGTCACACTGATGTGTGTGTGAGGCAGATAGAAGACAATCAATTTCCTCTGGCTGGCCATTAATGGAGAGCAGGCTGGTGTAGATACAGGTACAAGGTTCCACCCTCTCCCACACACGCGCACACATACACACACGCACGAACACAAACGCACACAAAACCAAGCCAGTTTCCACACATGCACAGCAGTAAAACCAAGATTTACTTCACTTTAAAGAGCCAACCTGTCCACTGCAAGTGCCAACAGGAGCCTGTTTATACTGTTTATATTCATCTAAGCACAGAGGAATCTTTTTATTACAACCACCTCCAAACGGTATGTTTATTAGGTGCTTCTTATTACACAAGATGGCTTTACTCCCATTTTGTATTGTTCTGGTACTTTCTGTATCCTACACTTTGTCTCTAATTTAAAGTTTTACCATGAACATAGATCCGTGAACTTCATCTAGTGCTGTTTAAACAGCATAAAAGTAAAATTCAATGTCAGGATAAAATCTATAAAGCTCCAGTAATTAGCACACTTGCGCTGCTGCTGCTGCGACACACACAAACACACACACACACACACACAGTGAGCAGCAGAGGCCTAAATTTGCTTCCCTGGGATATGCAGTGGATACAAGTTTCCCAAGCAAATCTTAGCAATCAAGAAAGTCAGCCCTGACAGAAATGGGCAAATTAGTTCAACAAGAAAAGAGATCAATTAACTTGTGAGTGCAGCAGGAAAAGCTGCACACACAGCTGGTGCCAAAGACCAGCATCAAAGACCTGAGATCAGCATCCCGGCTGCACATCCAAGCACGGTTTCACTAAACACATGAGTAACACTGAGGTGTATTCAGTTCATCCCAAAGCACTGTCTTTGCCATTTAGACTATTGTATATGGTGCCTCCTGCATTAGGAATAACAGGAACATTTGCACAAGCTAAAAACACAAAGAAACAGTGATTTTGGAGCAGTGCAGTGAGGTGAAGGAATGCTGCTATGACAATCTACACCTTCCACTAAGGCACCAAAAAGCCTCAGCTGTGATGAGACACACTACAGCTGAGAGAGTCCACAGACTGCACTAAGGCACCAAACAGCCTCAGCTGAGATGAGACACACTACAGCTGAGAGAGTCCACAGACTGCACTAAGGCACCAAAATGCCTCAGCTGTGATGAGACACAC
>JABJVR010000035.1:16797025-16827162 GCA_025773905.1 Chitala chitala
AGACTGCACTAAGGCACCAAAATGCCTCAGCTGTGATGAGACACACTACAGCTGAGAGAGTCCACAGACTGCACTAAAGCACCAAAATGCCTCAGGTGTGATGAGACACGCTACAGCTGAGAGAGTCCACAGACTGCACTAAGGCACCAAAACGCCTCAGCTGTGATGAGACACACTATAGCTGAAAGAGTCCACAGACTGCACTAAGGCACCAAAATGCCTTAGCTGTGATGAGACACACTACAGCTGAGAGTCCACAGACTGCACTAAGGCACCAAATAGCCTTAGCTGTGATGAGACACACTACAGCTGAGAGAGTCCACAGACTGCACTAAGGCACCAAAATGCCTGAGCTGTGATGAGACACACTACAGCTAACAGAGTCCACAGCCCCCAGTAAAGCACTAAACAGCACCAGACACCACACTGCTGTGGTAACAAACCATGTCCATTTAACTAATGGCAACAGACATCTTGGTTTACAATGCTTAATACAGGGTTTTCAGGAACATGTCTTCTCTGTTAACAGGAAGGCAGACTGCAGCACAGTTTTGTAGTGAGGTTCCTATACATGCCATTTTAGCTGAGACATGATTAAGGATTCGCATAGTTATGGACAGCATTTGTGATGGCAGGCCAATGGCCATCTGCTGCAGGTCCTGACGCTAAAGTGTGCTGTGCAATGAATTGTGGGTTTGGACACTGTCAAATGTGGGGCATCCATGATTTAGGCCCATCAAACAGTCCTAACTGCACCCACAAGCAGCCCCTCAACTGCTGCACAACCAAAACACTCAGTCTGAAATTTGTATGGGAATCACAGCTCCTTATGAGTCTACTTAGTAAGAACCTCATGAAATTTAATTTGCTCAGAGGGCTCCCTCTTGTGGCCATTTCATCAAAAGGCACATTATTTACAGAACTATGCAAATACCAGAACTCTAAACTTAGAACACAAGAAGCAAAGAGACATGTTGATATGTAATATATGTAATATCAGACGTTGAACATATAATATCAGATGCTGAACTTAAATTTAGCCCATTACACTCTCTTCACCAAGACTGTCCTTCATGCACCAAGTTGCAGAATTAGTTCTATAATGCTGGCTGGGAACCTTGCATTTCAAACTTGAAACAATGGTGTAATAAATATTATGGAAATAAATAAGTATTATGGAGCATATGATAACTAAAATTTACCCAAAGAGGAATAAATAAAAAATGTAAAAATAAAACAGTAAGTAAATCAGTTTATTCATAACAAATACTTGTTGACTACCCCAAGCGGATTAGACACAAATGTTGTAAAAATTGAGACACATAAAAATAACATGTTATAATCTTTTTACAATTTAATTGACACTTCCAAAACATGGCAAAAAATATTGCCACATTAACATGGCAAATGAATTACTTTGGGAAAAGTCCAACAAGGTTGGCAACTGCGCCTCTGCAATTTTACCGTATTACCCCGTCAGTGTTTTACAGCTGTATTGTACTTAGTTAGCATTTTATGGCTGTCTTAGGTCAGCACCTGCCACTGCTGTACAACCAAATTACAATAGAAAATCATGACTCATCTACATTTCACACACCATTCTCTCAGACCGGCTGTATTCCACTAGCACCCAGTTAATTCTCTACCACTGTACTGTTAGCAGGCTATTAACCGAGTTCTGTTATACTACATTAGCTCCCAGTTATTTCTGTACCACTGTACTATGTTAGCAGGCTATTAACCGAGTTCTGTTGTACTACATTAGCACCCAGTTATTTCTTTACCACTGTACTATGTTAGTAGGCTATTAACCAAGTTCTTTTGTACTACATTAGCACCCGGTTATTTCTGTACCACTGTACTATGTTAGTAGGCTATTAACCAAGTTCTTTTGTACTACATTAGCACCCGGTTATTTCTGTACCACTGTACTATGTGAGCAGGCTATTAACTGAGTTCTGTTGTACTACACTGGCACCCTGTTAATTCTGTACCACTGTACTGAGTGCTCAGTCTTTCAAGGTGTTACTACAGAACTACTTTAGCATGACATTAATTGTGTACCCCTGTATTATGTCAGCAGCTGGTATCACTGTAGTACTTTAGTACCCCACGAATTCTGCACCAGTGTACTATACTATCAGACCAGTACCTCAATATTGCTGCAATACTTCAGCACCCCACTTGATCTGAGCTGTGTTAGGACCCCATGAGCACAGCCCAGTTGCTCCCAGTCTGCACACACTGCTCACCAGACTGGTCGCGCATCATACGTATGGCCTTGGCCTTGGCCAGCTCCAGGGCTGTGACCCAGCGCTGGCGCTCCACCTCAGAGCTGGCCTTCAGGTGATAGGTGCGGCCCCCGCTGCTCAGCACGATGTTGCAGGCGTCCTCCGTGTCGATGTGCGCCGTTGCCAGGTTGATGGTGCCACGGCACGTGTGAGCCATCTCTGCCTGAGTCCTGGGCGGCATCCAAATTCACACGTACGCACACACAAAGAGAGAAGAAGTCAGTCAGCGTCATTTACTACATTCACCCCAGAAAATGAAGAATACAAATCAGCATATGACCCGCTACACAAATCAGATTAATTCTAGTGCATCTGTTCTTCCTCGTGGCATTTCCTTGAGATGCTGCATGACTAGTCTGGGGAAATGAGGATTGTAAGCTTACCCCTCCTGCCTTTGCTTGGAGTGCGTGTTTCTGAGTACACGCATTTACTGGCAAATTTGTCATGCATGATTTTGTTTATTTAAAAAATTCCATTCTGTCTTTCTTTTCTGCACCTTTACTTGGCCTATGAAATTACAACCGCTGCCAATGTCGGAGCGTCTAATTGGAAGAATTATCAGGGGTGCACGGGGGTGATAAGGGCCAGAAAACACAATTTCACATTAACACTAAAGTGTAGTTGTTGTACTGCGAGCTGGAGGTTTTCTTGCCTCAAACACACACATGCAGAGACGCTGAAAAAAAACGTAGAGTGAGATTTACGTAAAAAACATAAAGCAACAAATTCCACATGGAAAGTCAACTGAACTGAAAATTACAAACATTAAACAACTTCAACATTAAATAAAGCAGGATGAAAACACAAGTAGGGAAATAACATTTTTAAGTGGAAACTAAAAAAAGAGCCCAAGTTATTTTTACTGGACCAAATCTTTTTTCAGTGGGACATACTGTCCAACATGCCCCCAGTTCCTCGTCAAGCCACTACGATACAATCCACTTAAAATCAAATTCAAATATCAGATGAGAGTGCCCCCTCTCATATCCCGTACCCTAGATTGCTTGCTCTAGATTGGTCACCTGACTTAAATTCCACCCATCCATCCATTATCCAAACCGCTTATCCTGCGTAGGGTCACATGGGGCCTATCCCAGGGAGCTTATGAGAGAAGGCAGGGACACCCTGGGTGACAACCCAGCACTCACTGCAGGCAATCTGGAAACACCAATCAACATACAACACGTCTTTAGACTGGGGGAGGGGACTGAGTACCTGGAGGAAACTCACAAAGCACAGGGAGAACACGCAAACTCCACGCACACAGAGCAGAGTGTAAGCCCCCAGCCCCGGATGTGTGAACCCCCAGCCCCGGATGTGTGATGCAATGATATTAACCAATGAGCCACTGAAAAATTCCTATTACAACATTAGATGAAGAAAATGTGTAAAATAAAAAGATAGTAGTCAAAAAGTTATGGTTTCAAAAAGAAAGGCTTTAAACACAGATGTAACTAAATGCTCAAAATAAAGTACAATGTGTTTTACCCAGCATGGCTAAGTAATCAATAATGACACTGTTGTTGAGAAAGGTAACTTTGGCATACAGATGTAAGCTAACACAAGCATGCTGGCATCAAGTATATAAACAGTATTGGGACTAGCTTACTTATAAGAAGTGACAAATTTTTATAAGAGTCATAGACTAATGGTGTTTTTTGAAGCTGGTGTCTTCCAGTGTCTGACTACTTTTTGTAACATAATGGTAATCTATTGACCACTTTTAATATTAAATTTATTGGATTGTAACACCTGTTAGAGAAACAGTAATGTCTTTCTCGACCATGTTATGGTTCCAGCACCACCTGCAGCAAATTTAGTGATAATTAATGTTTTACAAGCAAAAAGTGTGATTTATGTCTAAGAAGTGGTTTTTGATTCTGTTCTGGAT
Source organism: Chitala chitala (assembly GCA_025773905.1). Taxonomy (NCBI): domain Eukaryota; kingdom Metazoa; phylum Chordata; class Actinopteri; order Osteoglossiformes; family Notopteridae; genus Chitala; species Chitala chitala. Next base: position 16,801,208 of record JABJVR010000035.1, read on the forward strand.
ACAGCTGTTCTTGCAGCTGGTCTTCCACCAGGCTCCCTCTTACACCCATCACAATACTTGTTGGAAATGTATTTATCAGTGAAACTGATGCAATAGTGGTGAATTATCACAAGAGAATTTAAAATATATCTGAAAGTAGGCTGAATAGCTCGTTTAACCCGAATCAATTATCTACTTTTCTGTAGCTGTTTCTGATTGGACATGTTCACACACTTATCCAGATGAGTTGGTAGGGTGGTTCCATCACACAGGTGGCCAGTCAGACAGCCTTCTCAACACTTAAAAAAAAAAAAACAAATGAAATAAAGAAACAGAAGCACTTTGACCCAGGAGCAACTGGAGGACTTCACACTATCTCTTCACACAGATTCTTACGTCTTTGTATAATGATGCAGTAATTAACAAAGCTGCAGAAACAGTGCACTGCTTTGACACTTCTTAATAATTTAGTCTTGGTCAACTTGGGATATAGTAACCTATCCCAGAAATATTCAAATGGAGTCAATGTCTCTGTGTTCAAGTTACCCAGCAGTTTATTTTTTATTTATGTTTTTTTTTTTTAACTTGTCATTTCATTCGTTGTTCCTAATATAGAAGGCCACTCATTTGACCATAATTTAAAAGCCAATTTTTGATTTGTGAATGCGTTTAAAAGTAAACTTATATTTAGAAGAAGCACCCCTCCCCTCTTAGATGAGGGCTGAACCATGAGACTCCCATTCCGGCCTTGCCTGCTGTTCATATTTTTCTGTCTTCTGCAAGTATAGAACATCTGTCTTCTATAAAGAACATCTGTATATTTAATTACTTATTCTCTCATCTATCTTACCTTGTTCCTGATTACCACAGAACATGCCTTACTGGTATTCAGTTCAGCTGTCATATGTTGAATTTATCACCAGGTGGCTCAAGGGGTAAAACATCAGGCTGGGCTGTGTTGGGATTCGAACCAGTCTCCTAGTTTCGAATCCCAACACAGCTACCAGGAGCGCTCTTAAGCAAGATAGTCAGCGCTACATAATTGTAACATGTATGTGAAATGTTGTACGTCACCTTGGATAAAAGCGTCTGCTAAATGAATAAATGTTGAGATCCTGATGTAGCCAAAAACATTATAATGAAAGGTATTCTTGGGGGAGAAAAAAGAATACAGAGGAATGCATTTCTTGGCTTGTCTGGTATCCCCCACTCACCCCATGTGCGTGCACGCAGGGGTAAGCGAGTATGTTGAACATCTTAGCATTCTGGACATGTGTAGTATTGCTCAGATGAGACCTGTTAATCTTAGCTGAAGGACAACCCAACTGTGTGTATCCACACACTACTGTGTGCGATTGTGTGGTTCATTCTTGTTCTGAAAAACAGTTGCTCTGTTTCCACTTGAGCTGTAATCTGGTGCAAACAGCACAAGTACATGTGGGAGAGAGGCAAGTCCCAGTGAAGCCCAAAATATGACTTTGTGGCCTACCAAAATCAGACTTATTCCAAAACAAACAGCTTGAACAAGGAAAGGCCCAACACTGGAATGACTGGGGGTGGGGCATGTTTGCTGAGTGCTCCATATGTGTAGAAAAGCAGCCCCTGTCAGGGGGTGAGACAGGGTGTTTGCAGAGAGGCATGTCCACAGTAATACTGATCACCGTCACAAGGTGTCTGCAGAGAGGCATGTCCACAGTAATACTGATCACCGTCACAGGGTGTCTGCAGAGAGGCATGTCCACAGTAATACTGATCACCGGCACAGGGTGTCTGCAGAGAGGCATGTCCACAGTACTGATCACTGTCATATCAAGCCCAATTCCTCTACTGGTGAAAAAAGCCCCAGTCATCCTGCAAATTCTTGTTATGGGTTAAAATTATCCGTTAAATCCTTGGATTTGTTACAAGAGAGGGGGCTGTACTGTTTTGACAGAGTACATGACCACATTTGGACTTAAAGTCAGTTCAGTCTAGTGGCCTACCTTCCCAGCATGCATATGAGGAACAGTAAAGGCCACGGGCCAGTAGTGCGCTAACTAACAGGATTACAGTTAGGCACAGAAGACTAGAAGTTACTGCATAAAAGTTGGGCAAGAAGGAAGAAAGTATGAAACATGCCTGGCTCAGACAGATAAGGGAGCCATGAGGGCCTGTGGACATTGACCCAAAAGACAATGACTTAGTTTACAAGCATACCAACTGGGGCTGATTAATGAATGCATTCCTCTGTACACACAACTAAAGAACAAAAAGTGCATGCATTCAGAATGAGGTGGTGATCACATTTCCACAGGCCAGTTATTGAACTAGCTGATCAAAAAGATGTGTGCAGAGACAAAGGCCCTCTAGCACAGGATGGGAAGATGTGACATGCGTGTGCGTGTGCGTGTGTGTGTGTGTGTGTGTGTGTGCGCGCGCATCTTTGCACGTGTATGTACACAACAATCCGAGAATGAAACATCAAACCCCTGCCCTCTCATTCCCCCTCCAAGAAGAGCACAGCTTGCGGGGTCAAATAGAAGGCCACAGGGTAATACAGTCCGGTCTTGGGATCAAGAAGAGACACAGAGATGCCACAAATAGCCCCAGTTGGGGACAGAGAGAGGACACAGGGGATGATAACTACAAACAGGAAGATGACATTTCAAAAACCAGAAGTCAGATAAGGAACACTTACAAGCTGTTGATTCTGCTCTAAACCACCTTCAAAGTATGTGTAAATGCACAAATTAAGGCCTGCCATGCCTTGATTTTAACCTACTGCATAACATGTGCCTAGCCTAACCAAGGAGAGCTGATGCCAGTCACTCACAGCCAGGTAACAAAACAACTGGGAAATTCAGTGAGCTCAGGCAGCAAAGTAAGCAAACAAAAGCAGAACAAAAAAAAAGCCAAAATGAAACAAAAACAAAGATAAACAATCAGAGGGAGAAGGGCAGTTTTAAAAGAAGAAGGTAAACAGGCACACAGGTAGACATGCAGCCAGGCCAACACATGGTAGCTGGAGGGCTGATGTTTAGGGCCAGCTGCTCTGCATCCCTGGATCCTGAGTTTGTCCCAGGGCAGACCCCTTCTTAAACATGGAGAAAATAGCATGCACATATAATACTGTGTAAAATGCTTTCAAAAAGAATGCCAGGAATCATTTTTATTTATGAATTATCAAAATGGGATGTGTATAAATGGAAACACTTAAATTAAATCAACATTTGCTGTGACCACCTTTTCAATTTAAAACAGCAGCAATTCTCCTACGTATCCTAAAACGTTTGCTCAGTACTGCACATTCCATCTTGAAGACCCACAGGACATTTGAGTATCCAGTCTGGGGTGCCAGACATGCCAATCTGTGAAACAGATAAGGAGGTATGAAGTTCTGTACCTACAGCTCATCATTTCACAAAGCTGCTTCTTAGAAGCTTTGAGGTGACTGGTGGATGTTCAGGACCAATGGCCTGTGTGAATAACATGTTTCACAGCCTATCAAATCTCAGCCCAGACTCCATGCTGCTGCAGGCCCTGACAATGGGTCAGGCACTCCCTACCAGTGTCAATTACACAGTGCCCACCCTTAGTCTCCCAATGTCTATCCCTGTTGGACAACATTCTCAGATGCACATACTGTACAGCTGATAGGTAAAACCATACAGTCTGCAACACAAGCCAGCCCTTTATCCAGGCATGCAATATGCCCAAACAGATGGTTAGACAGGGCCCCCCTGAATGAGACACAGACAGGGGGCTGTGTAGTGGATACCTGTCCCTACCCAGAATGCATGGCCTCAAAACACACAAACATTCACTGTGCTGGACTTTGAGAGAACAGAACAGCATTTCAACTCTACCAGCAAGGCAAAAAAATGCCACAAACATAAGGGTTAAGAAGCTGGTACAGGCAGTCCCATAGTAAACAGAAACCAAAATTACTCATCTCTGAAAGAAAAAAAAAAAAAAAAAAAAAACTTCTGAGCAGGATAATACTGGGAAAACACAAGAAGGCTTATGCTAGCAGTGCTAAAAATAGGCAACTCAAGTAAGGACAAGGCTCAATGGTTCAGAAAGGCTCCTCAAAAAAATCTTATACACATTTTGAACATGTCCAGCAGATGGGAAGATGACTAAGGACATCCTTATAAGAGACATTTTGTAATTTAAACCACAAGAGGATACAATAAGATCTCTGCTGTGCTACCCTTGGGCAAGGTACTTAACCTGAATTTTCCCAGTAACACAGTAAAGCCATGTTTTTTAAATAAACAGTTAGCTTGGCAACTACCATATTTGATAATTAATATAATTTAAGTACAATTAATGGGATTTTCATTCCCCAGACAGGGCTGCCTCTGAAGGTTACAGTTCTTTATACCAGGTAGCTAAGAAAGACTGGGTTTTACTTCATCTTAATTAGGCCACAGGAATGGGCTGCAATGAAAAACAACACGCAAATGGCCCTTTGAGAGGCCTGCCTTAGAGGAGGAATTCCCAGGCCTGCTCCTGGCAGACCAGTATACGTACATCTTGTCCGGCTCCATTTACTCGGCTAAACAACCTCCACAGAGGGAGCAAAGGCTGAATTACTTCAATTAGCCAAATGATTAGTTAAACCGAGTGTTTAAGTGCTTCAGCAAAACTGAAAAGGAGGGTGTGCATCTGCCTGCCAAGCAGGCTGAGGTGAGAACAGGGAGGGCTACCCCGGGACAGTGAGCCCCACAGCACAGGCCAAGCAGCCATGGGCAGACCTGGTCTGGCAAGGAGCTGCTACATGGCTTATTACGAAGTTAATGCTGCGTAATCTTTGTTGGGCCGTTAATGCGGATTCCCACAGTGTGGTGAGAGTAAGCCAAGCAAGATCATTAAAGATTACATGAAAGTCTATTACCAAATTAAAACCAGAGATCCCTACCTTGTTCATCCCAGACATAAAATAACTTTTCCCTCTTCAATTTTACCAGCCATGTAATCACACATGATTCCATAGAAGAAACACCAATGGTTTCTATGATATTTTTCAAAAGCAACTTTCCCTTTTGGTTACCAAGAATCACAACTGCAATCTGACACAGGGTGATGTGAGTGGAGCAGTGCAAAAGTGTCATAAGCGTCAGGCATGAAATATCAGTGCCGCCTGGCCCGTAAAATGTCATCTTTGCTGCATTTTCCGTTGGGCCCACACGCTGACCCAGACAATGTTAGAAAGGGGGCCTCTGTGAGTCAGAGAGCTGCCTGCACATTACTGCAGAGTCATGCTGGAGGAACAGCATGATGCGTGCGCAAGAGCACTTCAACGCCGAAAATAAAAAAAAATAAACACAGTTCTCTACTGTCTGCTGCATCATCCTCTATAACTTTCTTTTGCAACCAGGTATGATTTCTTAACAATTTTAAGAAGTTACAATTTTTCTGTGAATAATTTACCACTTGTATTAATAATTAATAGCGCCACTGGCACAAACAGCTGTCGAAAAGCAGGCAGACTGGCCGTAATCAATGTACCTGCTGGTGCTCCTGCAGTACAGCAGTGTTCCCACTGTTTCTGCATTCTTTTATGCCATCAGTACCCTGTCAATGGTGTATACTAAACGAATGAGTCACATTAATAGGGAGGTTTCTGCCAGAGAAATATTATCGCCTTATGGCCAGGAAAAGTGACCACATCAGCAGACACTAACAATACTCACAATAAAATCCAGAGACTGCAAACAGCCTTTCTGATCAACTCCAAGTCTAAAATAAATGCCGACTAGGCAATACACACAGATGACAGCACCACTCGCTGACATAATTTTAACAGCTGTCAAAACAACATACTTACATCCTCTAATCCAGTTGGTGTGTGATGCAAATTTGGTCATTAGCATAGGCAACCATCTCTACAACTGCAGTCATACTTGGGCCAGCTCTGGCAATACAACCAGTTCACCACAAATGAATTTAAGGCATCGGGTAACTGGGCACAATTACATAAACATGTCATGGTTGTAATACTGCCATTATAAATGATGATTCACAAATATTATTCATTAGAATTATTAATGAAAGTGTCTTAAAAATAAAATCTTATGTTAATCTTAAATACGTGCATTCTTATAATTAGACTACACTTTATAATGTGGTATTTTGTCTTGGGACACTGAACGCCAAGTTTCAGACTTGCCCTGCTCCAGCACACTAAATTCAAATAATAAAGGACTGAATTACAAGTTGGCTAATTGAATCAGATTTGTTATGGATGGGTTAAAAATGTAAAACAGTGCATTTGCTTTGAAATTACTTGGCCCTGTGATGTGGGTGGGGCCAGCCTTACAGCACAACACAGCAGGCACCTTCCAACACAATGGTCTATTAGTAGAAGGATGGGGGGGGGAAGAAGGACAGAGCATTGCACGTTCCCTGGCAGAAAAACAACCACAAGAGCCTTGTGTTCACAGCTAAAATCCCACCTCCTCTGAACAGGACATACAGGTACTGCAAACACAAAGGTCAATGCAAGGCTACGGATGAGTATATGGGCACAGAACACAAAAGCACAGCTTTTACTCTTAAAAGTGAGTGCGTCACCTACAGATGATGCAGGTCTGGCAATAAAGTTTAGAGAGAAACAGCTTCCATCGGTCACAAACTTGTCACCAGCAAGTCACACATTTGACCATTGTAATAGATCACTACCTAGGAAACCTTATGAGCAAATACAACTATCGGTCTTCCAACACTGCAAATAAAGCAAAGCTTATTTCATATCAGTACTTTTATCACCAAATGAGAAAGAGGCATTTTGCCAAGTGAAGGGCTCTGGCATTACTAATTAAAAGAATTTTTTCATAGCTTGGTGCCACTCCCATACTGCCATTATCTTTGGTGTACTTAGCAATGTTTGGTGTAGAATACACCTAAAACAAAATAAACGTGTGACACTAGCTAATGACAAAACATGTCTGGAAACCCAGTGTATGGAAATCAACGCGTTTTTGGTAGGGGACTAAGACCCAAAGGAATAGTCCTACATTCACTAATGAACCAATTAATTAGGTGAAGGCAGCTGGCCTGAGGGAAGGCGACTGCGTGACAGTAGCTACCTGTTCATTAGGTGATGCGAAACATGACCCACAATAGGGGAGCAAGAACAACAGGTGTTATTACCTGAGCAGACAGGTGACACCTGTAGGCAATCCCCCTCCCCGACATACTTACCAATAAAACTGTTTCCGAATATAACCGAAAAAAAAACACCAATGAATCAATTATTTTCCAGTTTTATTACAAGGGTTCATTTTAATTTTGCGCATTGACGGAAACACACTGAGCCATCTTAACAGTCCGTTACATCTGGATAATTTACTTATAACGAAAGCATTACTGTTTAAAATACAAGCAATTTTAATACGCACAGCCAGATTAAATTTACTTTCGTTTTTTCTGGCAGGCTCGGGTTGTAGGCTAGGGCGCTGACGTTATCTACATGGACAAACTTTGCAAGCTAGGCGAATATTGTAATAACACACACACACATCCGAAATCTATACAACTAACGTTGTCTCTTTGTGTTTTACGATGAACAACAAACGGCGACGTGGACTGTCCGTCCGTTTATGTTGACTGTCCCTTGGCCAAAAGGGGTCTGGAGCCCTTTTAGCCTGCTAGCTCTATCCGGGGTGCTTTTTCATTACTGCTGCTAGCGTAGCCATGTCGCTCACTTAGCTGTCGGCTACAGCGTGCGCAGCAGCTTACGGACATGTCCTCAGTTTATGCCACTAAGCCCGTATTTCACGTGAACCCATATTTTGCTCAATTATAAGCAGCAGAACAACGGACTGGCGGAGGCGGCGGCGCGCGAGCCGCGGGTGACGCGCACGCGAGTGCGCGTATGTGGGGCTAGGCGGCTAGGCTGAGCCTGCCGTCAGTGCCGTGCAACTTCCAGCGCATCTCCTGTGTTACAGGCTGGATGCCGCGTAGCAGCAAAGCGCACTCTTGAAACAGTTAACCTGCTACCCAACCAGTCTTGCGTTACACCGTGAGCCCTGAGTAGTGACTGTCATTAGTTCACACTTAACAGTAAGACAGCATGTTTTTGCACGCACAGCCAGTTTACCTGTAGTATGATAAAAGGCCGTTGCTGAGGACGAACCATCGCCGCTGGTAACCTTTTAAGTAGTTAGTCCATTTAAACAGCCAGCCTTTGTAAGTGTCCGATCCAGGGGCCGGGGCCCCAGCGGTAGAGGATGTCGAGCTCTTTCCCTGGTCACTCATCCTCCTCTCCGCAGCAGGCTGGGGGTTGCAGGACAAACAGGGCACCGCGGTGAGGATCGACACTATCCCGCCGGAGCCGCTACAGGGAGCGGCTGCTTTCCCCATACACTTACCGCCGATAAGCTGGGGGGGGGTCCGGACCGGAGAGAGAGAGGGGGTGGGGGAAGGAACGCACCCCCTTCACATGACACTGGAAATTATAGAAAGGATGAAAACCGAAGCGGTGGAGGACAGTGTCATGTGACGTGGCGAGAGATTATCAAGAATTCCTGAAACATCAGGAAACATGTGACGGAGCGCTGCTGTGCCAGGCTCTAACCATGCTGCAACCATGCTCTAACCATGCTGCAACCATGCTCTAACCAGGCTGCGCTTTAGGTTCAGCCTGCCTCTTTGTTGTGGTCATGTAACGCAGTCTGTATACATATTACAGTACCGTAGATATTCCACGTTACATGAATAGAAACAAGTAATTTACTGTAATTTTGCATCTCCTGTATGAAAATAAACAGAACCTTAGTTCTGAAACTGTCTGCGTCTCACTGTTAACAGAGCGAGACTTAGGACAGTGCAAGTTTACGAATAGATGTAACGAAACATTTAATATAACGCATACATGTATGTGTCAATATAAATTGTGGCAGAAATCACAGTATAAAAACTTTCATTTTTACTTTATGTTTAATTTGTAATTTTGAGAATTACGTAAGTGCCACATCAAGTCATTAATGAAAGTGATGGTTTAGAAAACCTGACAGCAGGATTTGTGAATGATATATATATATATATATATATATATATATATATATATAATAGGATATCACTTGTGAGAAATGCTTTCATTTTATAGTTGGACTGAGTTATATGAAAGTTGTAAACTATAATTCTTACAGACCAATGAACCAATTTACAATTTCCCACTTGAGTGAACACAAAAACGTGCTAAGCCATGCACCTGCTAGCTGGTTCAAGTTCCTCTAATAGCTTTTGAAGGCATTTCCTGTGAAAGGAGAGCAGACTTAGAAGAAAAACCCAGCTGTGTGATGAACAAAACCATACAGCATGCTGTGTCACATAAGGGATGTTGGGTACAGAAACAGGCCTACATGATAAAATGTATACATCATAAACTGGGAAAATCGCTCAGGATTGAGCCAAATGCTGAGAAATCAGCCAAATGTTATCAGTACTGGAAACCACAGTTGGTTTTATTCTCTTCCATATATCTCAGAGGTACATCACATTATGATAATTTACATAGTGTCAAATGAAAGCTTTGAATCTCAGTTACAAATCTGAGTAAAAAATATTTGAAGACATTTACTAGCTTTAATTTATTAACTATTTATTAACTATTTATTCAGAACTAACAACATTTAGTTCCGACTGAGGCATTTGGTTTGATTTGACAGGACAAGAAGCATTCGAAGAACACTGATCTTACTCAGTAACGGCACTGGGACATTTAACAATAAGAATCACTCCACTTCATGGGCATTCTATTCTAATAATCAGTAATTACATTAACTGTAATAAACCAATCTGTTGTCACTTATTGCTGTAAATTAATAAATGGTGTTTGTGAAACTGTTGTTTCACATGTTCACATAGTCATTTACAACAGCATGACTTCAAGCATGATATTGTTTAATTATACAGAGGTTGTGTATTTATGCCAACCAGCCCCAACATGGAGTTTGTTGGCTCATATCTTGGGGTTGGTTGGCACAACAATAAAATCCCATCATTTCAATGTATGAAGCAATAAATAGAAATAATCTGACATTTGTTATAAGTCTTTAATAAATAATCATAAACACATTTAATAATCAAATAACGTAATTAAATGCTAGCAATGTCTGACGTGTTTCATCATTAGTTTCTACAAGAACAGTGTCATGATTTGGCAAGAACCACTGAAGCAGGTCAGGTCTATTTGCAGAGAGGTTTAATAACAAAGCTAAACTGTAACCAGCATCTGAATTTCAGCAGAACAAATGTTAATTTTTTTTCTCGAATATGTTGCATATGGATAATGTGCATACTTTGTATTTTTGGCACTATAAGAGTTATTTTCTATTGTGCTTCCATATTTTCCTGTGGCTGTGTTTGCTTCTACAGCTGTCAGTTGCTTTTGTAGTCGTCTCAGTAAATTTCACATCAATTCATTGTTGGCCATAGTTCATTAGTTGCTGACATTTTAGTGAAGCAGGTCTTTTGTATGTATCGATATACTATATTACATCTGGAATAACAGCAATCCACAAAATACTGGATTTAATATTTTTAAGATTCTGTTTTTAAATACAGAGTGTCATGTTCACTGTGGAACAACCCTGGGTAAGATGTGGTCAGTTACTGCGTTGGATGAATTTTTGGATTTACTCTGATGCTTTACTGTTAAATTTTCCCTTTTATAGTATCCAGGTACTATAGGTTAACTGTGAACATATTTGTGGTAATGTTAATAAACTGGTATGTAAAATTATAGCCAAATATCACCACTTAAGGAAATTGTATATTTTAAACAATATCGTTTTTATTATTATTATTATTATTCCTCAAATTATTTTCAGAGGGGTTTCCTTTGGGAAAAAAATCTCTGAATAGAAATCTAATTTAATGAATTTTACTGTTAAACTTGTGTTATATGAAAGCAAAATTTGATTTGGTCATTAACTGAATTTCACACTCAGTGATTGTCATTGTCATCTACTAATAAAGATGGCCACAGCAGAAATACAGCAGTTACAGGGTGTGTGACCTGACTCAGCTGTATGAATCATGAACAGAACAATGTCAAATAGACATGCGCGACACGAGCTTCAGGATATGGTATGTGCTGCTGGGAACACTGCAGGTAGCGTTTAGCCATGGAACCGATCCTGTTTCCAGCGTCCGTTCTGGATCATTTTACTAGGTCAAACTGTCGTGACATTTCAGGATCCTTGTTGGAGTTTAATTGTTTTTTTTATTATTATTTTTTACTGGGCAACGACCTTTAGTGCAAGTGCAAAGAATCCAATCCAAAAAGGTGTTTGTTTAAACACATTTGTTTAAAATACTGCACATATTGTGACACGATATATATTTTTACAAATAAATGGAAAACGTTTGAAGAGAGAAAACAGTCAAACTTAAAAAATAATGGTAGTCTTAGTAGTCTTCCCCTTTATTTTTTCAATGTCAGAACATTATACAGCTACTTACGAACAAACATTTGAACAGTTTAAAAGTAACATTCACAGATTTATAAAAGAGTAGCCCTTTAAACCTTGACAAGACACATACAGAAAATTACACGCCACCTTCAATCCAACGAGAATCAAAACCTGCAAACTAAAATATTGTTATAATTGCTGTGTCAACTGCAGGTACCACACAAAACCTTTTGGCATTGGTGGCAAACTGTTCACGACAGTATTTGACTGCTTAATATTGCCATCTTGTGGTCTTGCATGGTACCACATCTTGGCTCGCTTGATTTAATGTCTGCCTTTTGAAATGTTGTAAATGTTGTATTGCATTTATTGCAAGAAACACCATTAGACAATCGGTACAGAATTTTGCAGGCAAATCAAAACACTAAAACCTATCACCCTGCTCATAGACATGCTCAGATGAGCAAGCAAGAGAAGACAAAACAACATTAAACTGTTCCCCTGTATTTTTGTGTTTTTCATCGTAGAGGTAGGCAGCCTGAAACATCGTAAGAAAGGGAGACAGTTTGTTTATCATTACAAAAGTCATTAAGCTACTCTAGGGCTATTCTAGGGCTGGCTGGATTCAAATTGACTGTGACTGAAATGTTACAGCTGATATTCATTGTACCGATGGGATATGTCTAGTAAATTTATAGTTGTGTCTTTCACAATCTGTGCATGGTCAGACTATGTTTTGTGTGCAGTACAGAGAGTAAGTGCATGCATTGCCACATTGTTTAGCAAGAAGGTCAAGGCAGAGCCGTTGGCACACATACTCTGGGTGTACTACTGTGAATGCACCCACAAAGTACTGAGTACCAGTAAATTGCATCATGTCAGTTATGAAGAGATTTATCAGTGCTTGGAGAGGGCTACACTACGATCTCTTTTTTCTATAACACGGCACTTGTTCTCTTTTCAGTACATATCCACAAATGCCCATATGCTTATTCTTTGTCTGAGTGCTGCGAGTCTGGCCACACAAACAACACGCACCCACATGCGCGTGCACACACACACACACACACACACACACACACACACACATACACACACGCACACAAAAAACTAGCTGCTTACATTACAGAGACTTCACAGGTTAAATTTATTCCTTGCTTCTCCTCTGTACATGGCTACATTGTTCAGTAGAATTTGCATGAAAAAATTCCAGAATAACGCCAATATTATTTTATAATCTCTTTTAACTGGTTATAGCCAAACAGTTTAATAGAAGATTTGTTGGAGACAGGACTGCTGTACCAATAGTTGAATATGTACAATTACAACTGACTAAAGCTAACTGTCTGAAAACCATTTTCATGCCATCTATCTTCAATACTGATTCCGGATCCCACATGGGAACCTGCTGAAAAAGGTTGATACAGTATCACACCACCATATCTGCTACATGTGGCTAAATGCGGAATTCCATACGTTTTTGATTTTTTATTTGCTAATGCATTTTTTAACAAAGGCCTCAATGACCCCTCAAGCTTTCTGGTTTGTCAGAATGCCTTGAAGTGCCAAACTGCAGTCATTCACATTTTGACTGCTTACTTGCGTCATTGTGAAAGGAAGACTTACAGAGTATAAATAAATATACAAACAGGTGACGAATTAAAGGAAAAGCCTTCGTTAATTAATTGTCGATGGACTGTTCTTGATGAAAGCCTAATCACGTCCTGCATTGACATTGTAAATCACCTGAGAAAAAGTTGCTCTTCTGTTTTCCCCCCACATATAGCGCTAATGTATCACGAAAGAAAGAGAAAAATGCGCACTGTTGACCACAATTCCTGACCATTTTTATGACGTCTTTCCCATAGATCTAGAAGCAGGTGTCACTTTAGCCTTTGGTCCTACTGAAACACCAGTCTTTGTGACTGAAGCTCCTGCCATCCGTGTCACAACACTGAACCCTCTTGTCAAAGTCACTCAGATCTCTTCTTGCCTTTTTGATCCAAAATCAGAATCAACTGGGCCTGTTCAGCCTGTTTATACCTGCCACAGCATGACTGGATGTTCGTTGTTCAGTTGTACCATGCAGGGTACCTGTGTGGAACCATCTGGATTAGTTATGTTCCTCAACTCACTAAATTCAGGTTTGTCCATTAATTTGTCACCTGTCTCTATCTGTTTACAATATGTCGATGTCACCCCATCACCCCTGTGTAGGGAACTGTTACTTGGTATCTTTGTTACATTAAGTGCAAAACTGCTGTTGTAAAACAACACTTAACTTCTGTTATTGACCCAGCCTGGGAATAACGTTACAGGTAACAATACCAACCTAAATGGTCACATGATTTCTACTAAAACACCCAACATGACCTAATTAAACAAACAAACAAACAAGCAAAAATACCTTAGGTGAAGTGAATGGCTTGGAAAAGCATGCAGTGTTTTGAGTGTGAATTTTTACTCCAGCCCAATGTCTTGGTCATAACCCCTTTACAACAATCCATCTATAAATCTTAACCTCTCAGTAGTTATTGCTGGGCAATTAGGCCAAGAAAATACCACATAGGGGCACAGCACTTGACATTGGCAAGTGTACAGTGTATGGGTAACCCGTGACAGCGGGATGGTAGCACATGACACACAGCTCCAAATCTGGCCTGTTGTGCCTTGTTCACTGGCATCTAACAGAAATTACACTTCAAAACCACAAGAGAAAAAACACTGTCACAGAAGTGCTGTGAACAGAGAGAAAGAGAAAGAGCAAAGAAATGTCAGGGGTGCAACAGCATGTCTAAAACATTGGTGGAGGGCAGCAAGGTGGAACCTCTACAGGATACTGTTAAATGCAGTGTAAAAGAGGGGATACAGACTAAAGAGGCCTCTGGGTGTTTTCCAGCTATTCTGATTGACAACGTTTGTGGGCTGAGACTCTGTGGCATCAGGGTGTCGGAGGGTAGGTCGGGCCTGAGGTTACATGATAGAGCAACGATTGCGCTGCAGCGCCCCCTGCAGGCGGATGGAGGCATGGTTTTGGCGCAAGCTGCGAGCCACGGCGATGCCCAACAGCTCCTTGAAGAGCAGCACCACGTGCCAGTTGAACTTCGCCGAGCACTCCACGTAGCCACATTTCCACGTTTTCTTTACCAGCACTGAGACGGCCCGCCGAGGCGTGAAACGATGCCGCTGCAGGTCCCGCTTGCTACCAACCACAAGGATGGGCACATCACTGCCACTGGACTCCCTACAGGGGGTGTGAGAGACAAAGAGAAAACACATCCCACACTAAAAACCTTTCAGTATAGTTCACAGTGAGACCATTACTTTATATTACTCATTGTATGACATATTTCAAAGTTTAGTTTTATACTGTACTTGTTTACCTGATAACTTCTGTCCAGTCATCATAGTTTTATTGTATTGCATACTTTGTTCCTTACACTGTTTTCAGGTGCACCGCATAGGGGTGGAAACCAAGGACTATTCTATTGGCCTGTGACTGACAGGGACCCTTGAAAATTATAGCATATCTTAGCATCACACAACATAAGGTCTAACATAATATCTTTCATAGGGCCCAAGGTCTCTGGAAAAAAACCTCATTGTACTCTGTGTTAATACATTAGCATATACACTGAGGCACATGAGGCATGAAACAGTTCGATCAATCAACACAATGTGTAATACCAGGTCACAACAGTCATCTGTTCAACTGATCACAACAGTCAGCCACGCTGGCTACTGGGGGGAGATCAGCTACACATGCTGAGGAACGCTGCGTCAGGTTTGTCAGTGATTTTGCACATAAGCAGGATCACAGAAGAAGGGCAAAGTGACACAATCTGTCCCACTTCCTGAGGCAAGCTTCACGCAACCAGCATGATCTATCGTGCTTAGTTTGTGATGACTAACGTGCAAGATAGAGGCATCTCAGGTGAGAGAGTCTCACGCTTACTGAACAGTGAGAAAGCAAAAACCACAGGTTCTATCTCTTCTCCATCACCTTCATCTCTCAAGCCTGCAGCAATACTCTGGAGTGCGGTGCACGTGCACTAATCAGAGACACACGCAGCACCAGTAAGGAGATGATAACATGAAAGCTGAAACAGGGCTTCTGAGGGCCACACAGTAGTGTGTGCTCTACAGCTCTGAGCAACAGCATGAACCAACTGTAACAAGAAGCACCAGTGGTGGGGCATTTTGTCAGGCATCCATGAGCTGTGGGATGCTAGCTGAAGAAAATCACAGCCAATTAGTCACAAATGTGTTTGGCTGAAAGGAAGGTGATTGGAAAGATGCCACTGATTATCACAAAAGATAGATTTGCCTGGAAAGTGCATAAAGAGCACACTAAATCTAGATCCTGGTCTTTAAATGGGCTGGTACAGGCAGTCAGAGTGGATGGAAAACTGGGTATCACATCTTGTGTCCCATCTTACAGTGTGAAGATAGGTAGCTGAGCCTCTGGGTGCTTCTCTACACCAGCAGTGATGCCTCATATGAAATGTTGCCAGCCCATTCCTTAACTAGTTGAGCATTGGTGTTCCATGCCAAATGCTTGCTATTCTGAAGAGAACACTGGCAATCCAAGCTAAACATTTGGTATCTCGAAAAAATATACATTTTTTTGCCTCAATGGTACGAAATATTCAACATAACTCTGTCACACCTGTGGTGGCTTTCAGGTGTTCTATTTTGATGACAGATTCAAATTCCCCAAAACAGTATAATGTATGTTACCAAATCAATTAGTAAAAGAAACAAATCCATCATAGACAAATAGCCATTTTAGCAGTCTGTAACACAGCATCCATGATGGTGTAATTGTTCACACATACTGCAGCCAGCGAAATAGCAGGGGAACAGAAAAAATAGCTCATGCATACAAAGCTGCACACTTCTGCTTACTATCTTTTTCTCTCAAGCCACCACCATCACAGTACTGCCCTATAACAAGGCTAAACACACACGTGCACAGACAGTCATACAAACTAATAATCATTAATCCCAGAGAATCCATGTGACGTGAGAAGATTGAAGAAAATGTGAAATAATTGTAGGACAATATTATCTACGTTAACGTAAACACCTGCAAATGTTTTCAGAGTGCCACGATGGAGCAGATAGGGTCAGTGCTGAAGGGCTGGCTGGGTGTTAGATGAGACTGAGTCATGAAGAGATTTCTTCAACCTGGTTGATAAGCCTACTGCCCCAAGGCTGACTCAGACCCCAACTGCCTCTATCTGAATGCAGGTCTATGCACCTGAATAATTTACTAGCCTCCTCCTCCTAGTGTTCTGTCTCTACCTCACTAAATAATTGATGCCATGCAGTGGACTATAAACAGTAAAGTTAGCAACAACCCACTCCAAACAGTCTTCTTTGGCAAAAGTCTTTGACACTAGATCAATTGGTCTTCATTTTATTCCATTTTAAAAAAAGGGTGAAAATGTTACTGTATTTTAATAAATGTGTCACTGTTTACCACAGTAATTAAACATTTTAAAGAGACAAAAAACAGCTTTTAAATACCTTGCTGCATCACCAAATGCAAAGTCAGAGTATCCCCCTTTGTCTGCATCAAAATGCAAATATATGCTTTTTACAAAATGACAAATTACGCAAGGCGTATGTTATGGAGCTGTAAATCCCTCTGCAAAGAGATGCGCTGCAGTACGCAAGGAGGTCACTGATTGTCACCGGGTGTCTTACAGTTTCTCCATTCAAGCAGAAACTGAGTGCCTCATGCTACACGCATGGCCACATTCGTCAAGGCTTATTTATGGGGCCAACCTGATGGCTGGAGTGGTGCGTACAGAGGCCAGAGTGATGGATGAGGAGCAGAAGTTCTAGGGATATGACTCAGGAGGAACTGCTGGTCCACTACAACTAAGTAGAACTCACAGCCTGAATTGTTTTCTCAGAGGGAGCAGCCTATCACAGTTTAAGTTTCTTATTACAGGGGGTCCTGCAGCAGTATAATTCACTGATTTTGTTCAGTAGAACTGAATTTAAATCAGCTAAGGTATTGCTATGAGCCCCTACAAAACCGTCTCCACCAATTTTCCATTCAACACCTAATGCCCGTGTGTAATGCGATTTTCAGTGTGAATAAGAGTGGATTGGCACAGACATGGCTCAGAGGACTCAGCTCAGATTCTGCGTGCTTTATGGTAGGATCAAGGAAACTGCAGACAACAGGGTCTGATACAGAACTGTAAGCAGCTGAAAAGAGCAGAGCAAACCATGTATCTGCACTCGAGCTCTGTAATCTAAGGCTGAATCATGTTCATTCATTCCTTCAATTTCCAGATGCTTATCTCGGATGGGGTCACAACAGGCCTAGAGCCAAATGCAGACAAAATAGGGCACAAGGCAGGGTACGTCCTGGACAGGATGCAGACTCCTCATGGCTGAACTGTTTTAACATACTGGAATTGCACATCTGTACCTGTGTTCCATAATCTGCTGCCGTATCATCTTTACATACTCAAAGCTCTCCACACAGCAGATGTCATAAACCAGGATGTAGGCGTTGGCGTTGCGGACCCCTCGGCAGCGCAAGTCCATCCACTCCTGCAGGGGGCATTGCAGCACATTTCAGTGTCACATGATGAAAACAGAAGTTAACATTGTCACAAATAACTTTGGGATAAAACAGTAAAATGCTGTAAATAATTACATTGACAGATGCACATGTTTTTATAACATCAAAAAAGTTGCAAAAAACTACCCTAAATGCGAAAATCAAACACAAAAATGAACATCACACACACACACACACACACACACACACACACACACACACACACACAGACAGACAGACAAATGCACTGTACAAAACTAAATACTTCAGTGTTCTCACACACAGTCAAAATACTGTTAACTCCATGTTGACAGTTTTGAACTGAACATACCTATACAGGGGTGCTGAAACAAGGGTTAGTGCTATTCTGACTTCCAGCATGTTTCTGAAAATATGGGCTGGTTTAATATTCACAATGAGAAGTGTCTGCAAGTCCAGACAGAAAAGCACACT
Organism: Chitala chitala; assembly: GCA_025773905.1. Classification (NCBI taxonomy): domain Eukaryota; kingdom Metazoa; phylum Chordata; class Actinopteri; order Osteoglossiformes; family Notopteridae; genus Chitala; species Chitala chitala. The sequence continues at coordinate 16,819,631 of JABJVR010000035.1, forward strand.
CTGTGTCAAGGTCCTTTGCAGACCTAGGCAGCTCAGAGAAACCGTCCACAGGTTGCTGAGACCGATTAGCAGAAATGGAAGAGCTTTTGACATGGGAACATCACAACACCTTCATTTATTTGTGCTGCGGGAGGTGAATCTTAGAGGCTTGCCTATCCTGACCCGAAATTCTCCACTGCAGTCACGGAGTTGTTTTCCATGGCTCTTGCAGTTACTCCCCCACCCCTCTCACATTTCCTGCTCATTGCTCACACAGTCTTTCCACCAGCAAGCCAAGGAAGAACCCTGCAGGCTTCACATAAAAGCTTGGTTTTTACCATTGTTTGAGTGATGAGCCAAAACAAACTGTAAATTCACTTGCCCTCTCTGTGCAAAGGGCATGTGTAATGAATTATATCACAGGAATGGATGAACCCTTCTAAGAGTTAATCAAGTTGAAGGTCCTTCGCATTACAGCAATGGTGCACAACGGTGTCCCATGGGGATCAGACAGGCACAGTATTCTTTGCTCATATCTCCACATTAGCTGCCCACAGAGAGGAGGCTGAGAGAATGCAAAATTAGCCTGAGGTCCATCAAGTGGGCTAGACGGCTGCGTCCGTCTCTGTCTCATTGCTCCACAATGATAGCTTCTGTCAGCTGGAAGCCTCAAGAGCCATGGGCAGAGTCACGTCAAGAGCTCTCTCCTACAGCGTGCAAGTTCCAACAGTGAGGCCTGTAGGCTGCGGAGCCAACAAAAGGCAGATGAGTGACACCATCCGGAACGGAGCCTGTGTGGTAATTTACCAAACGCAATATCCCTTTAGGAAAACAACGAAATGAGAAAAAAAAGAGAAGAAACACTACTCAGGGGATAAAACGATGATGACACTGCAGGCAACATGAATAATAGCCCAGGGTGAGACCCGAACAAACAACATTTAAACATTCGGTGGTAACACCAAAAAGATTTTGAACTGACTCTCAACTGATAACCATGCATTCAAACCCTGAGGGAATGAGCTTTTGTTAAAATAATATGACAATATGCTTTGGATAACTGCATCTACAGGTGCATCTACAGCTCTGAAACCACATGCTCCGTTACCTCAAACTGTTCATAACAATAGCGACAGTTTTCAGAGCACATCTTTAAAACTATTTCATGTAATTTTTTAAGTACAGTACCCTACAGGAATACCTTGAGATATCTGTACACTTTACTAATGATTACTACTGCACATACATTTCAAACTATGGATTTTTTTATCCGCAGGTGCTCTTTGTAAGCACTGCATTAAAAACAAGAAGTGTTGTGCTGGTGTGGAGCCCTGCAGTTAGAAAAAAAATAATTAGAACAATCAAGCACCGGATTAAAGAATGCCCAACAGAATCATTAACAACAAAGAAGAGATGGAGAGATGAAGGGTGGGAAAAAGAGATTGCATGGGGGGGTAAGTGTGGTGTGGCAGCACAGACGAGGTTGTCGGGTTTGTTTTATCACTGAAGTCTGATTCTGTCTCATCTTTCAGTGTGACAGCCATCATTGGAAGCTTCTGTTTTACTGGCACCTCCTTTGCACGCTCCTTCTCAGTTCTCTGCATGCAACCCGTTCTGCTGCCAGATCTCAGGAAGAGCAGCCATGTGGCGGATATGAGGAGCAATCCAACAGGGTCACACACCTGCTGAGGACTTGGAGTGTGGGTCAACTGGCCACCTCAACCTGCGCACGCTCATCTGGAAGCAAGCCAAAGTCTGCCCTCACAAAATGCAAAGTCATTTACGCGTGTGTGCGTACAGAAACAACAGACCCCATTACCCAGATGGTGTGAGGTTAAATGACTGGTAGGAGGACTTATAGCACCTGAGCCACACTTCCACACCCTCTGTAGCCTCTATGATTGTTCATTTGGCTCTGTTCTTGGCTAATGGAGACCAGAGTGAAGTGACACGCGTGCACACGCACGCACACACACACACACACAGACACACACACGCACACGCACATGAGAAAACGAGAGCCGGTTGAACAGAGATGCACTGCTATCTGCCAGTAGGCTAAAAATAGAATGCCGCATCCTTCTCTCGTATCTCCTTGTCAACCAGGCAGTGTTGCATTAATATGGCAGTAGGCGTAGCCTCACAAGGAATCAGAGGAACTCTGGTAGTTCAGCGATCCTCCCTCAACCTATGAGCATCAGGACCAGCACTTTCACACACAGCAAAATTGATTAGATGATGCTTTCATTAGGATCAATTCATCACAGCTTTACACTCAGGTACTGGTCAATATTATACCTTAGTATTTCAAGTTTACTGCTTTACTGAATGGTACAATGTTTTTAGTCTTTTCAGATTTGAACTAGTGACAGCTATCTGGATTAGATATGAATATAACTATTGTGCTCTTTAGTATCTTCAACTGTATATTTACACACACAGATTATATGGGTAACATATATACACACACTCACCAAAAAAGGTTCTTATATTCATGTGAGTGCAACTGAGCTCCAATGTCAGTGATTCTGGCCCTTAGGACATACAGTTGAATTTAATAAGGACTGGACCAAACCTTCCTTTATTTAATGAGATGTCACCTCCCTTGTCATAGCTTCCTTTCAGTTTCTGCCTGTCTTTTTGAAGCTTTTCCGATCTTGAGTGAAATAAAAAATAAACGGTGTTAAGGGATAATTTGGCATACAGTGAAAATGACAGTTCTCCATATGACATGCTATTTCCTGAAGAAAATTAATCATGACAGACACATAACAGAGACTGCTCACATCATTGCAATGTTGCTAATGCTATACATCCTGGGGCATACAGGTTAAAACCTGTCTATCTAAAAAGGAAGCAAATTGAGGTGAACAGAATTAATGAGTATATAGCAGACACTACAGTGTTACATAGGTGGATCACTGCCAGTGCAGCTGAACCGTAAGTTAAACGTTGTATCTCTTCAATCTCTTAACGTTGGTGAAGGTGTTTTTTTGCAGACTGCACAACAATCTGTACTGATGGTCCCCTTCAAGAAAACTGTGAAAATCCTACTTTTGGGAGACTCTTAAATTGTTGTTTGAAAGGTGAAATGGGCAGAAGTCACTCCTCAGCATTAATGCGGACGGGGAGTTCGCCACAGAGAGAAAAGCAAGCTCGAAATGTCTTAATACCACAAAGGGGCATGTTTCCACAAACAAAGGAACAAATAAACCTTTTTTATGCAGGGCATAACAAAAGCAATAGGAGCTGCGGTCAAGTTTCCCCCTCAGTCTTCGTTGGGGGGGGGGCATGGGGATTTGTGGGGGAAACCTAAGAACGAAAACAATCCTCAAAGGGTGAAACTGTAAAGCACATGTACACAGATACACGAGCACAACGGGGTCTAAAATTCTGAGGCAATAAAGTGAAAGAGGCTCACCACCAAGCCAAGCACCCAGGCTTAAGTCTCACTAATTACACGCAAACATGACAGAGCTGATGGTTACATTGTTTCGGATTTAAAAACCATTATTTAAGCATTGTTGTATAATCTGAATTATTCTCAGGCTACTCTATAAACCTGCAAGCCCAACATTTTCTGTGGCGGCAAGAAAACGACGGGCAAAAATAGCAGCAATTGCTTGTGCCTGATTGGCTTTGTTGATGTCAAGGTGCTATTACACTGAAGGAGAAAACTCAGCCCATCCCTCCCTAATGAGCAAGCCAATCCCAACTGCTGTGCAACAGCCATTTTAGGCCTAAGTGCTCACCACTCACATCCACTGTGCTGGAGAACTGAGGACGTAATGAGCAAATTGCACAGGGGGATAATTAGATGGCCAGATCTGAGAGATCAGATTGGAAATGAAGCCAAGACATTGGGTTAACAGCCGTTCTGCGCTTAATAAATACAGTGGGGTCTATAAAAGCTGCAGTGGGTTGTTGTACATTATTCTACATGACTCAATAGAATAGAGAACATCTTGTGTGCATATAGGTGTCATGGGAAGTCCAGCGGTGTCACAGGAAGGGTGGGAACATTTCTGGAATGCAAAGAATGGGTGAACAGGTCTCAATAAGAGTGTATGCAGTCATTATTTATAAATACAAGTTTATATGAAAACGTTCAACTTTCATACTGTCATGCAAACGTTTGACCGTGCATATGTGTATTTTCACTGGTACTGGCAATTTAGGAACTCCTAACTAATAAATTAGAGTTAATCAAAAACCACCTGATCAAGGTTAAAAGCTTACAAACAAAGTTATAAAATAAAATATTGTTTGCTGGCAGAATTACACTGTGTTGGTATTAATTATTTATAAAGGCCATGATGTTAACTCCCCACTTTATGTTACTGTTTTTTTTTATGGTGCCTGGCAGTTATTTCTCAGTTTGCACATTTTGTCATGCCCGCCCATTATCAGTCACCAGCAGTGGCTCGTTTCCATCCCAAGCTCAAAAGGCTGCTGTAAGGAACTGCACTTTGCGAAGTATTGAGCCTCATTCGATATACCAAGCAACTGACTAACCTGTCTTGTGCTTTCTCTCCTCTTGTGTCTCCCGATTCCTGGTACCTGATCATCCCCCTTGTCTTCTCCTCCCAAAGTCTATGTTGCGGACAGACCCCCCTGGTTCTTGGACCACGATCACTGACTTGAGCCCTACCTGTTTTTGTTGCTTCCTGAAAATAAAGCTTCACTCTGCACAGGGGGATCCATCACTGTGTTTTGCTTCCTTCGTGACACTTTTCATGTAGACTACTGCTATTGCTCCTTCTGTTTGCCTGCTGTTAGATTAGTCAATGATAAGATGTGAAAGGTTACAGTTTTATAACTAAATAATAAATTAGCCCTGTAAAATTCAAGACATCTCCACTGACCCACTGTTGACTTGTTAGCTGTACTATTTATGTGCTTTTTGTATTACACATCTTTCTGTACTTAACGCGTGTATCTTGTTATAAACATATTATATATAACTAGTTGTAAGCAGTATGTGGTGGTGTCAAATTCTTTTGAGCTCTTTGATTTTTAATTCTAATTTTTGAAACCAATCAGTACGTCAAAGTTGCAGTAGCAACTACATAGCAACTATAATATGATATGTAAGCTGTTAATTTTCTAAAGATATAAAGAAACAATATATGTCCACCAGTGTTCAGTGCCATTTTTTCCCAAACGTGTCCAAAAATTGTATGTTACTGCTATTTTTGAATATCCAGTACACAAGCTAACACATGTATAAACATGTCCATGTTCTACAAAGATGATATGTACAGAAAACAAAGGTACATCCAGGAAAGAGAGCCAAGACACAGAAAAACAGAAACTTTACAAAACCTGTAATTACAGAAGAGGAGGCTGGAATAATGCATCAGCGTTGTTACCCCTTTGTTTATGGGGATTTGTAATCAGGGAGCTGAAAAGAAGCTTTTCTCATTCTCTTAATGAAATTTGCTACTGCATGTTTAGATATAGTAAATGCTTCTAAATAATGCTATTGCTGTGTTATCTGACACAAACTAATTTTGAAAACTGCAATAGGACTTCACAGAGCTTGAATGACCGGCTTTCAGAAAGAGAACCAAATGAAGCAGAGTGAGGCATGATGATGTCATGTCAGGGCCCAACTAATACCACACCATGGCCTGGCTGTAACCGATACAGCCTCTTCCCAGAGGCCTATTTTATCCAGAACAGACCCAAAAAACTCACTCCCACCCAATAAGAGGAAGTTTAGGATCCCCTTGGTTCCACATACAGCACAAGGCCAGAAACACATCATTTATTAACAAATAAACATACGATCGTTGTAAGAGGCATCACCCCACACCTGACCCACCTCCCACCCAGGTGCAGGTACTCCCCACCCCAACAGGACATACTAACCATCCCCCTCAATACACAAATACAACGTATGGATCCAGCATTACCTACAAGTAAAAATGTGCCACGACTCAAACTGACACAATGGCCCAAGAATGCTAACATACTAGTCTCAGGTCTGAGCAGAGCAGTTGATATACACCATATACCTACAGTACAACACCGTGATGGCACAGTGCCTCAGTTTGGCCCACTGGACCACACAAACACCAAACCCCAGTCCCCTCAGTCCACTTGTCCTGTGCTGAAAGGGGGGTAATAATGTAAAATCCAGGCTATTTGTACTGTACTCAGTGTTCCACCACTGTTGCACTGGTCTGCAGAAGCCCTTCAGACCCAACCCTTCATAGCATGCCCAGAGGTACTGCAATCCATCCACAGCATCTCCAATGACCCCTTTGCCTGGAATTAGCTCACAGCACCAGGATACGGGACCTGTTTCTCCCTCCCCCCCTCTTGTCCAGCACCAAACCAGCCACTGCTCCCTCTTCCCCACAAGCAGCCTGCTCTTACTCCTGGGAACACCCATTTCATATTCTTATAGCCTATCCCAGGCATTCCTCTGGGACCCAAGGATTGGTTGCTCTGATGCAATTTACAAAGCCAATCCTGCAGGCTACAAAGAAATTCACATGGTTCATTGGCCTACACATACACACAAAACACAACCAGTAAACATTACATAGAACATAAGGAAACCCAAGCAGACTTAGGATGCATGTGATAATAACATCACTGAATATGTGATGATGATGACAATGGCAGCGATAAGAAAAATAAGAAAATAGAGGAAATACGGTGCAACACAGAATTACAGTGGCATGTGTCTTGGTACCATCTGTTACAGTGCAGCAAGAATAGACTGTGACATATGCTCCGGCAATGGACCCAGTGCACACCAAGTTAAACAAAGGTTGAAACACTACAAAAACACAGTAACACACTTAGTAACACTAGAGGAAACACTCTGTAAAATGCAGTCAAAGTGAACAAAATGCACTAAATAACAGTGGTGCCCTGTCCAGGGTGTAGCATGCCTTGCATTCTAGGATGCCTGGAATAGACTCCAAGCCACATGTGACCCGGCAATGGAAAAGCAATTTGATAATGAAAGTGACTAAACAGAACATACAAAACACAAGGTTATAACCAAGTGAAGGACCTGTGATCTCCAGAACTACACTTAGATACAAAGATAGTATGAGTACTAGGACCTACAAAGTATATAGGTTAATAAATAAACAGCACCTAGTAACCTGTGAGATCAGTTGACATTCAGGGAAACCAAACTGTGCACAGATATCTAAGAAAGATACATATAACAACAGGCAACAAGACAGGAGAAAACAAGGACTCTCATAGCACCCACACCAGCTGTATTCCCCTAGACAATTAGAGGGGCAGCCAGGAACAAGCCAACTTAGAAATCCCACAAGCACTAGCACTATACAACATATACTGTATACATATATAATGATTAGCATTTTGTACCTCTAACCAAAGGATGAATATAATTATAAAGCACAAGGGGTGGCACGGTGGTGTGGTGGTTAGCACTGTTGCCGCGCACCTCCAGGCCTGGGGTTCAATTCCCACCTTGGGTCAGTGTGCATGGAGTTTGCATGTTCTCCCTGTGCTTGGCGGGTTTTCTCCGGGTGCTCCGGTTTCCTCCCACAGTCCAA
>JABJVR010000035.1:16845074-16883568 GCA_025773905.1 Chitala chitala
TGTGCTGACATGAGGTCAGCCCACCGCAACACCTTTAGCCATCGTAGAGGAACCGACCCCACTTGTTTCCTAGCAACAGTCACTCTACAATAATGTCCATACTCAGACACCATCATAACTGCCTTTTCCCACAAGTCACAAAACATGAATCAGCACATGTTGCACCCCTGCTTTCTTCAACACCTACAGCTAAGAACTTGGTTCTCACTCTGTTTGTTGACATTCACGTTACTTTCAGACAACGGCTCGGTCATTTTGTAAAGAAGCATACCCTAAAGGCACTCATACCCTAAAGGCACTCATACCCTAAAGGCACTTATCCAATCAGTCTGCAATGCCTTCTTCTCTAACAGAGTGAGACATGCTCTTAATTAAAGGGTCATTAGGCAGGATTACTTTATAGGATCCTCCATTGTGCTCTTCTTCTACATTCAGGTAATCTATTTCTGTAAACATTTGTCTTCAGAGAAATGACAAAATAAGTGTAAAACATCAACTTTTTCCATCTGACTGATCTGTAAACATAAAATCTATCAAACACAGCTTAACACCCCATTTGGTATTCCTCTCCAGGACACACACACATTACTTGCCACCTTTTAACACTGCCCCTGTATGTGGCAAGACTGAGTACCCATGCATTAGCATTTAGACTTTGTTACTGTTATAAATACAAACCTGCAGATTGTTAAGGGGCTCCATCTTCATGACTGGTCCAACGGTGCTGAGCGGAAGGCTCACATCAATGGTCTGATTAGGGCTGAGGGGTGTGAGGACCTGGAGGGGCCCAGCTGGGGCCAGCCCAAAACTGCCCAGAAAGGAAACAAAAAAAAAAAATAAAAATAAAAATCAAATCAGAGAATGCTATAGGGGTGAGTCTGGACTGTCAGCACACTTTTGAGATGCTGCAGGAAGGCCTCTGACTTCCTCACCTGTTGCGGTTGAACTGAATGGCGAAGTCTGTCATGACACTCATTGCTTTGTTTGTAAGGGACAGCTCCATGTGGATGACGCCTGCACGGCGAGCAAAAGTGCCAGAAATCTCCAGGCCCTTGGCCTTCAGAGCAGATAGCCATACCTGGGAGGCAGAAAGGAAACGGTGTTATACAATCAAGTGCAAATGGGTCTGCTTCAGCACCTTTGTCTGTATTAAGACAGAGAAAATATAAGTGCATAGCTAGTATGACGGCTTTATCTAAAATAAATCTCCACCATACTCCTAGTATGAAGCAATTTGCATAAAAGTTAAATGCTAAGTGCATTTATACCACTGTCTTAAAATACACAGGCCCATTTTTAACCATGGTTTCTGAGAAAAGCGCTGTATAAACAAACTTATTAACCAATAATGAAAAGCACAAAAGGTTCTCAACTGGTCAGGTGTTACTAGGAAGCACAATGCAGTAACCTACAAACGCTCTCCTCCTTGTGGGATGGAGCCCTGCTAGCCTGCATATTCAGTAAACACCTTTAACTTTGCAAATACACTTGGAGGTAGGTGAACTGTAGAAAAATCTCTGCACTCACAGATTTAGCAGCAACGTAGGAACCAGTCGGCATGCCCACCCCTCCCCCGAGGTCAAAAAGGTCACCAAGGCCTCCTCCAACAGGAGCATTCAGGGAGGCTGGCATGACTGCAGGAGCTGCTCCGAATCCAGCCCCAATCTTGTGATTGGCATAGCAGTGGGTGAGGACAAAAGGACAGCATAAAGGGATGGTTAACCAGGGTATTTAGAAGCTCTAAAGACAGTCATATCTGTGTAGACTTACAATAATGCACTTATTACTATTAGGAAGCTGCAGAGAACAGGTTGGTATGGAAAAAGATGAAGCTGCTGTGGCAACCCCTGGAGGGAGCAGCCGAAAGAGGAAGAAGACTATTACTTAATGCACTTACAGATAATACAGTCAGTGTGACTTACCGCGGGGCTTCCACCAATGTCCCCACCAAGCTGTAAATATATAAAACATGATTTTAATATAGAACATTAGACAATTATCTGAACTGTTAAGAATACACAACTGGGGTTTGAAGAAGTGCTTAAAGGCAGTAAGTTGCTAAAGACGAAGGTGAGTGATCAGTGTGGTGCATTATGGGTAAAGCAACATCAGGAGGTAAAATCCTTGGGGTGGGCAGGAAAGGGAGACCAATGGACGGACACACACACACACACACACACACACACACACACACACACAGAGAGAAAGCAGAGATAAAGATGATAGGTGCTGACAAGGTTAAAGTGGTCTACCTAAAAAAGAGCTTCTACAGGCATCCAGGGCACTGAAAACACAACTAAGTGTAACTTGGACATTGAATCCAGCAAGGACTCATTGCTCATCTAACCAGATATGAGTACTCTCTTCGGTTCTGATCTGCAGATACCTGTGGTGACGGAGTCTCCAATCGTGGTGATATACTATGCTGAGGCTTGAAAATAATACCCGGAGAAAGGGGTAACAGAGACAGGAACATTCTGTCAGGCCATGTTTACCATCATCCACAGTGTACACATCAAGTAACACTTGATAAATGAGTAACTGTGACATGTTAAAGGAAGACTTGGAAACTAATACAGCAACATGGTTATGCAGTAGAAATGTAACAAGTAACAGGAGGGAAAGTGGTGATGGTATTGTTAATGAGCTATCCTTGCCCAAACAACGCAAGGCTCTTCCCTCTATGTAATTACCGGTTCAGAATCATCTCCCATCTGCAGGTGTCGTGGAGCAGACAAAGAGGAAAGCAGAAAAAAAACAAGTAAAAATAAACAGGATAAAAACGGTAAGAAAGCTGAAAGACAGAATATTTCAATAACACTGGAGTGCCCATCTTGAGAGTGGCATGGTTAGCTCATCTATTCCATCACTTTATATTTAATTGTGGTAATTAACAGAACAGTCAGCTCTTCTGTGCTAAAAATGCTAATCAGGCACTTATTAAAACACACTTAAAAAGCTGCACCACGGAGTGCCCCTGAGCAGAAGTCTGTCAGTCTCAGTGTAATGAGAGCCATCCCCACCACCCAAGCCACCGTCACTGAAAGCGGTGCTGAGGACACCCACCAGGCTGTCCAGACCTCCACCCAGCAAGTCCACAGCCCCCATTTGCATGGAGGAGGTTGGGGCTGGAACGCTCCCAGTCGTGGGAGGGCCCAAGTCCAGATTGAGCAGGTCCCCCAGGAGGTCACCTTGAGATGGGATGACGGCAGGTGGGACCTCGGGTCCAGTGCCACTGGCGGGCTGTCCCGCCTCTGGGCTCTCTGTGCTCTCGCCACTAGGGAAGGTGTGACAGAAAAAAAAAAAAATGAGCTCTGCTGTGGACAAGGAGGTTAGTTAGTAACAGGACCCTCTGATGACACAAAGTTCTTGGGTCTTTGAAGAGACAGTTTGGAATACCTGATCTTAAAAATACAAGCAAGGCTGTACTTCAATTCCTACGTAAATGGAAAACAGTGAGGTCCAGAGTGAAACGGCTGGAAAGAGAAATGAGCTACTGGAGGACTCACGAGCCAGAGCGGGGTGGGAGCCTCTTGTGCTGAACACCCCGGCTCCCCTCCACAAAGGCACTGGGGGGCTTGTGGTACACTGAAGCCAGTGTGCCAATGTGGCATATGAGCTCATCCAACAAGGTGGGCTCAATCAGGTCCGTCTCCTCGGAGATCAGGGGCTTCTCCGCCAGCACCACCTCCTTGGCTGCCACAGGGTCTGTGGAAAGCAGGCGCCAGTAGATGTATCCACGGTCCCGCAAGTCAGGGTTGTCTGAATCCTGAGGTAGAGGGAGGGGGGAACAGTGATCAGACATATAAAGAACAGCTACAAGAATCAGGTAAAGAGCAGCCTTCCGTTTCAAAATGGCATCTCCAATAATAAAGTGAAAACAGATACTGTTTCTTGACCTGAGAACAGCAGCAGAATCTTAATGCTTTGCCCCCAGCCTTTATGGTATGTGTGGCACCATTTCAAGTCCTTTCTCCACCCCTTGTATAACTTCTGTTCCTCCCTGCCCCCCCAGCATCATCTTAATTACATTTAAAGGTCGCCTTTCTATCACAAGGCCAGCCATCAAGGGGAGCTGGAACGGTGAAGCTACAGCCTGTTCTGTGTACAGAAAAGTGTGAAACAACATTAAGGTGAAAATGTCTGTGAGAGGGAATTGTGCTTAGCTTAAAATGTTAATTTACAACAAACCATCAAGGTCTACCCTGAGATGCTCACTTAGGATGCCATGTGCTTTTTTTCTCTGTTGTACCATTAACACATTCAATTACAAACCCCAGTGAAAACATGCGCTGTATAATGGGTGGTGTTTTCTTTTAAAAAAAAAAAAACCCAAAACACGGTACTGTCAGTCACTCTGAGTAACTTTCCATTTTAAGCAGGAAAAAAAAAAAAAAAAAAAGTCCTGCACTTTAGGAATTTGGGAAAGTGTTAACAGAAAATTCAGGTGTAATTAAGACCTTCCCACTGATGCCATCACTGTGATGATAAATACATTAATGTTCACTTCCACACAGAAATCTCATATCTGGAAAATAAAAGGCCCTAACAGAACAAAAGCTGAAAGGAAAATGTAAAATGTCAAACGCATCGTTTTATTACCCAGTTTTCACCCCCCAAAGTCTAGGTGCATGACATATCACTTTCCTGCAGCTGTTTTTAGGCCTCCTGCTGGCAGCGTAGAATGTGTATATGTGTATATGTGTGTATTATACATTTTCTATTTGCCAACATCATGTTGCCATAAAATGGCAGCAAGAATAACTGATTTTTTTCTGACGTATAAAAAAAAAAAAAAATTAATAAATAAAAAATTCACAGACATGCAGATTTCCTAAAACATGCAATACTGCTTCAGCATGTCTTTTTTAAATCAGATGTAGTACAGAGCCCCACTTACAACCTGGGCAACTTATGACAGTCCATCAAATATATTACACACGCAATTATATAATACAAATGCAAAATCATGCCAAATTATGCTGTAACTGTTCTGATGTATACATTACACAATTGTCTGCCGTAAAGCCAACAGCATCACAGTGAAAGAGGTAGTACAGCCAGCTGATTACATGAGTACATGTGGGTGAGTTTTATTTCATTTTACCACAAGCTCATGAAGAGAGTCATTTAACCTGATCTTTACCACCTACCGACTTTATTCACTACTGTAGTGCATCCATTCCTAAATAGGATCACATGTATATATGTAATGGCAACCTTTAATGGTTTTGCATACATTAGTAAAACTGTAAACATAATGCTACTTAAAATCAATATTTATCAAAATGTGTGTTAAACCGACAATATTCTAATCTGTTGGTCTTGCAAATCTTTGAACTGCAGGAGAACAAATTTCCACCATAATAAAAAGCATTTCACTTTTCAAACCTATCAGTGTGAGCTGGCAAAATACAAGTTCGTGTCAGTGAGCACAATACCTTCTCCATCTGTGAATACATTTTAAAGGCTTGTTAAATGTGGCTTGATACCGCTCTAACAAAAATGAATACACTTGAAGAAAGCATGCATCCTGATTAACTAAGACAATTTAACTTGCTATGGGAAATTACATTAACATCCTTTTATGCAGCCACCTTGTTTACAGACAGCAACAAGCAAAGGTCCCAGCCCTCTTCTTCTCTACAGTATTGCTCTAACAGTAATTACTGCAAACACAAAAGTAAATCATTTACATCACTTTGCAATACTGACCCTAAAGTAAACCTGTGCATTACTCCTATATGTTTAGATTTTTATATTAGTGAAACTGGACACTGTGTGCATATTTAGACACACATTATACACTACATTGCATGGTGTGTGTGTATATTATATCCCCCCCCCTTCTCACCCTTGTATATTAATTTTTTGAAAACTGCCCTTCACCTTTAATAAATAAAATGGGGGGAAAAAAAAAAAAAAAAAATCGGAGATAGAGATTTGTAGTCGTTACGTGTACACCTCTAAAGAGGACTGTGCCCGCTCCTCCAAACTCATGAAGAGCTTCATCCACCTGGCCGTCAGGAAGCTCAACTCTCTCCTTTTTTTTTTCCCTCAACCTCCCCTGTTTGTCCCCAAAGACTTTGGAATTAAAACTCTTGCTACCTTCTTTTCATCAGATCACACATTGAAGCACCAGTAACTGAAAGACAGAAGAACTCTGCAGCTCCATAGCTGTAACTGTAAAACTTCATTTCTGTATATCTGCACTACACAATTCTGATTCTACTGCTATTATGGTTAAACAATTGATGCACCTTTTGTTACATATACAAAATTAGCTAAATTTTAAAATAGTACTTTATTGAATTTTATTTTGCACCTGGGGGTGAAGAGAAATTATTTTTTCAATTCCTCCTTAGGTTTGGTATATATGGCAAAACTGACAGAGCTGACTTTGTTCTACAGCCATTTTTTGTAGTGAGAAGTGAAAGTAATGCCTCTGTCATTAGCCAGGCAATCAAACACATGTGAAAATGGGCAAACAACATTTCACCTGAGTGGCAAGGCTGAGAACTTGCTGCACCAGCTCCTGTGTCTCTGTGGGCTTCTTTAAGAAGAGCTTCACGATGGCTGTCAGCAACTGCAGTTGTACCTGTAAGGAAAAGACAGCGATGAGTCTTGCTTAAAATATTTCAACTTAATTCCACGCATCTTTTCTCTGCCTTCCTTCAGAAACCAATATTTTAAAAAGTGATAACAGGACAGGATAAACCTCTGTTGGCCACACATTAAACTTTCAAAAACATTAGAGGTCCCAGTTTAAACCGGGGATTTACTAAAGGAAAGTGTTCATGACACCCTAGGGAAGCCAGACGTCAAGGCCCAGTAAACCCCAAGGCCCACCTGGGTGCTCTCATCATGGAACCCCTCTAGGAAGCTCTCCAGTAGCTCATCAGCGTTGTCAATGCGCTCAGCATACTCTCCCACAATCCAGATCATCGCAGCACGTGCCTCTGGCTCGTCCAGAGAGTCCAGGTTTTCACACAGTGTGGCAATGACGCTCTCATATCTGCGGGCGGCAAGTCAGGACAAGGCATACCAGTAACAAACCAGCCATAGTCAAAACTCAAACAAGTGGCCTGGTGTGATACATCTGTTTATAAATGTTATAACTATTCCACTGTCATATCCCTTAACGAAAATTAAAAAGTAATAAAAATTAATCTGACTACCTTGTATTAGAGTATGCATAAAGATCACATGCTAATACTGGAGAGGGACAAACAGCTGAGTTGGGTTTGAGGCCATAACTGATGTGTAAGGAGATGGCTGTTTGCTGGCTTGCATTGGAGTATGCGGAGGGTTGTTGCTAAATGTGAAACAATAAAACTAGAAGAGCGGCTTTTTCGATCTTCCTTGACCAGTCACACCTTCGGTATGGTTTTACTGGCCTTGAAGATTACATTTAATCACCAGAGCACACCGCTGCGCCTGCCCAGATGGGTGTGTACTGGCCACACGAGATGAACTAGAGAGACCTACTTGTTGGGGTACTTGCGGAAGATGTCCTTGATAACAACAATGGCCTCCTGCACCACATAGTTGACCTTGGTCTGGATGAGGTCCAGCAGCGTGCTGACGCAGCGCTCTGCAGATTGCTGACAGGCAAATGGGAAGGTTGTCACACAATTAACAGGGCCTGTGAGATCCATGCCCCATGCTGGGAATCCATTTAGTTGAAACGTGCCAAACTTCATTCTGAATAACATCAGATTTGCTGGTTTTTACCCTGCTGCCACCATGTGTTTACGGAAGATTTCAGGTGCAGGCGACACTGTCTGAAACCTGCTGGCTTTTAGCCCACAAAAACTAGCATTTGCTTCTCAAGGCCTACAGTTTCAGCAACATTATTTCCCACATCATCATCTGCGGGCAAACGACTATCGAACAATGGACACAGTGCATGTAGAATTTAACAACTCAGCACAGTATTACGCACCTCTTTGTTTTCAAAATACTTATTTTATCTTGTTTCTTTTGTGTATCGGGGGGGGGTTAAACAAGCTGCTATCAACTTCTATCCTGTCAATTCCCACTCCTTAATATCAAAAGAACAGGTCTTCCTGGGTTATCCCAACTACGCACCCTCTCCCAGCACTCCTAAGCGAAGAGTGCTCATTGTTGACAGAGAAGACAGCTATATTCTACATCTCTGGCTTGTGGCAGCAGACCAAAAGGCACAGTAGACAAGACGACAGTGTGTCATACACGGGTCAGCTCAGTGTATACAGCAATGCTACTGGCGCTCCACAGCCTCACCTCCACTTTTATGGCGCAGCGGCCGATGGCTCGGACGGCCTTGCGCACAAAGTCCACATCTACCTCAGTGGCGTACTCCTTCAGCTCAGCCAGCACCTGGGAACAAGAGCAGAGGCAGAACAGTCAGGCTGTCGACATTCATCTCCATTCACTTCCTGTACTGAGAGAGTGTTGTACTATATCATCTCTCAAATCTGCCCGTCAGAACGTACTGCCCCTGAATCTAAAGAGATTAGAGCACTAACTGGTGTCAGTGGGTGCTTAAGGGGAAAAACGTGTTCTCTATACAAGCCTCTCCGCTGCCCAACGAGTACGAATAAATCATACATTCACCCCTGAAATACCTCATCCTCCACAGTGAGCAAGCATCATTCAAATCAGAAAGGAAGGTAGACAAATTATTAAAAAAGACCTCAACAAGTCTTACAAACATGCACTCAGCATGTTGGCTGATGGGGAGGGCACACAGCCAAACTAGTAATATATTTATAGTGAAGACATAAGCTTTTTTTTTTTTTTTCCCTTCTTCAAGGCCTTTCACTCATACTATACAAGTAAAGAAATGGGGGGGGGGGGGGGGGACATTTTTTGTGTACAACCCCTTTTAAAATTCCCAACAAAGTGGGATCAGGTTTTTTTTTTTTAGGATCAACACTGATCTAACTGCAAGTCATTAACATTTACTGATATCAAGGCCTGTGCTCACATTGTGAACTTAACCAATCATGTACAAGTCTCATTTCACACAGGACAGTTTTAACATTTATATATTTTTTTTTTTACAATAAAAATATACCGTAAACAACTAGTGCAGTGTGTTTATTAATAATCCTCCTACACATTCTATTATATAAATGTAAAACTACCATCAAACTAAATATTTTGTCATTATAATGTCATTAACCCAATTAAAATTCAGCTTCTGTTAATCAAAGGCGACAGACAGCAGTCCGCTTCAACCAAAATGAAACCCTAATTTCCGTACTAAGCCAATTCCTTGCTAACCATTGAGGGAAGATTCCCATTTACAAATATTTGCATATCTGTTTGGACTAAACACATGCTCCGCAGTGTAGATGTTTGCTGTCCACACGTGTACAAAAGCACAAAAGGTATATATGTGAGCTGTTTCTTCTATATACGTGAGCTGTTTCTTCCAAGAAAGGACAACTGCTCTATTACTGATCCTGAAGAGGCACTGGCTCTGTCCTTCCAGGGATGACTTGCTCACTGAGACAGAGATTAATCTCTGACTGAGGACAGAGGAGATGGCTCTGACAGGAATGACTCTACAGCATCAGAGTATCCTCATGCACCACCTGCACAGAGCCCACCCCCAGTGGCCTCAGTTTCCCCTTCAGAACAGTGTTCTTCTCCTGCACTACGACAGCACTAAACTGTCTGTGCGCCTCTGATGTGTTCACTGCTACATCAACCATTGTAATATTGACCTTGTTTTAATTTGGAAAAACAGCATTGATTAAAAAAAAAAAAAAAAAAAAAAAAAACAATAGTGACTTTATGCTTTTTAAACATAGCACATACACCACATTACCTTATATCACCTATAAAATGACAACAGGAGGAATCAAATGATGCCTGTTTTCTGCTACCCAGGATCAAGGACATCAGCCATAGAGGCTCAGATTCAGTGCTGCTGAACCTTGTGCCAACATCAAGAAAAAAAGACCATTTTCATTTTCTCATGCTTAAGAGAACCGAAAGCTGGAACGTGTTTTTGGAAAATTCCAGGAACTGAGCATGTTGTTGTACGAGCTAACCATCTTTAGCTGTTTTTGGCAGGGAATTCTCATGAGCAGAGAATTTCTCACTTAACATAGAGTTTTCACTGTTTGTGCATATGCGTGTACATGGTTTGATATTATTTTGGCAGGGTAATGTCTGTGAAACACTTACACTGGGAGACTGTATCACAGCCCTAAAAAGGTCAGAAGGCATTTAAAACTGACATCTCCTACAACTGACAGTGGCTGGTTGTCAAGGCCTATAAATTCAGTAAATTTTTGTGGTCATGTGTAATGGTTTTTGTGTGATCCTGACACTAAAACTAATTTTTTTTTTTTTTTTTTTTTATTTCTGTTATTGATGGTTGAGAGAGACAACTTGTTAGTCACTGTAGTCGTTGCACATGTAATTCTTCCATACTTGGCATATTCTGCACAACAGTCAATTTCAATCTGTTGCTAACTGATCATATCATCAGTACCAATAACTGCATATTCTGTACACATATGCACTAGATTTACATGACTAAACAAAAAAAGTTGGAGCTTGAATGAGCATGACCTGATTGTGCATATATTTACAATCAGATGCACACACATTCATTTCATGTTAAATTGACAGGCTCACTTCAAGTGCATTGTGGGAAATAAATCCAGCAAGGCAACAAATGGTTAATCCAGCAAAACGAGTTAGAATTTGAGGCAATTGCAGCAACTCCTTTGTAAGAGCATAACCCTCCACAGCTTCTCGGAGATCAATCTAACACGTAAAAAAGGAACTAAAAGAGCAGATAAATTATTCATATTTCAAGGGTGAAACGCTAGCGAAGAAAAATGCAATTTTACAAAATGCCATGAGGCATTAAAGTTTGAACTGCCCACTCTTTCCTAAGTATCGCCTTGGTCTTTTTCCTTAGATGTAATCTCTGGCATGGTTTTCAGCTCTGTTGGACGAGCGCCGCAGTTATGCATTCCATGTCAGCGCCTTTAACATACAGTCACAGCCTAATAAAGTCAGTGAAGAAGGCAACGGCGAGCACGTGCATCACAAAAGGTGGAAGTAACAGCTCCTCAGCAGACTGGCCACACACACACACACACACACACACACACAAAGTCTTGGTGTCTCCCCAGTGGCCTCTACATTTCAAATATAAAATTATAGCCCCAAATATAACATTCTTCCTCACTACTGTGCTCTGGAAGCCTACTAAAATATGACCAAAATGTGCATTTTGTCTGTTAGGCTAAGCCCCCACCTGGGCAATGTTTGTTTGAGAGGCAAGTCGGATCATGATGTCCAGCTTCTCCAGCTTCACATAGATGGGGTCGTTGTACTTCACAAAGAACACCTTCATCTCGTGCTTCAGGATTTCTGGGCTATGGAGAAATGAGGGCTATAAGCACTTCTACAGTAAGAAAACAAATGAGCACCATTTCTGTCAAACATACTGAACTGAAATATCATGGGCTTATAAGAAACTAGGCTGAACATGAGACAGAAAGTCAACAAAAAGTATTATCATTGAAAACACTGCCCAACTTTACAATACATACAAGCAACCAATACAGCAACAGCACATTTCAGAAGAGGCGTAAATCAATGGATGGACTTCATATTGACAAATTAAGGTAGTCCTTGTATAAATTCTATAAAGTTGGTATGTCCATGGAGTGGAGTTTTCGGCTCCTCTCCTCCGCTATCACCCGACTTTAAATTATTCCACTAGTCTTCTTCTTCCTAGCATTATGCTCATGCTATGGCAAGGTCCACTGTTCAACAAAGACAGCGCCACTGATGCAACTGAAGTACTTCAACCGATGTATCGCTCCATCTGTTAGTGTGTGGTAACATGCCTTCAACAAGGGCAATTTCGAAAATGCCAATCAACCTAACCTACATGTCTTTGGACCGTGGGTGGAAATCGGAGAACCCTGAGAACACCCACCAATCACAGGGAGAACATGCAAACTCCATGCACACAGACCCGAACTGTGATGGACTGTCAGCTCACCGTTTCTGTACGATGAGGTTGATGTTCCTCAGGGCCACATACTGTAGCTCGGGCTCAGCGGAGAGCAGCGTGACCAACGGGGGTGCCAGCTTCTTCAGCAGCGTGCCATAGTAGTCCAGATCTTTGGGCAGCATCTCCATAAACTTCATGAGCACTTTCACAGCTGACAGCACCACAGCGGAGTTGGCGTGAGAGAGGCGTGGTGTGACCCGCTCGCAGATACTGGGCATGTCAGGCAACAGAGCAGGAATGAGGCCATTGGGAGAAGAAATGAGTATCATAGCCAACATGCAAAGTAGGTAGAATAAAAACGAGTGAGGGTAGAAATGAGGAAAAGACACTGACAAAGCCTGATAATTATGAATTCAAGAGAGAATAGAAATCAAACTGCAGCAGAAATTAAAATTACAAACTAAAAGTTTCTGCAGAGAAAAGTTAAGAACATGTAGCACTTGTAAAGAAAAATTATATACATACATTTTTACAAGGTGCAGCAAACCGACCAAGTCTGTTTCTTAGAGAGGACTTCATTAGAACACAGACACTAATCACACAGCAGCTGACAGACCAGAACAGAGTGCGGCCTCCATAAAAAGCTAACAAAAGGACCTCACAACCAAGCAGGTGTAGACTAGAAGCTGACCTTTGGGACTCCCGGTCATCCCTGGGGGTGTAGTTGGCCAAGCAGTCCAGGATGAAGATCTGACCCCACTCGGTGCACTCGTTGAGGGCTGTCAGCAGCTTGTTGATGGTCTGTGGGTTAAGGTCTAGCAGGTTGCTGTTTGGGTGAGACTCTGCTATCTCAGAGAGAGCAGCCACTGCATTTGCAACCACCTGGTAAAAGTGGACATACAAGACAAGTCTGATGTATAATGTGAAACACATGCTACAACATGGCGACCACCAAGCAAATTTCAGTTCAGCAAGTTAGCACATATACATGTGCAGTACATTTACAAACACAAACACATACGACATAGTCTTTCTGGTCACCAGTTACATTTATGATCAACCCACATATAAAATGCACAGGTTTTGAAAATGTATACTAAAATGCATACCAATACAAACATTACCAGATAAAAGACCATCTTCTGGGTCATTCTATTAAATCATTGACGTTACAGATTTGAAAAAATGAAATTTAAAATCAGTAATTACCACCACAATATCTCAGGTTGTATAATTTTTTACAACAAATTTTTGCTAAATATTTTGTTTTTTTTTTCCAGCTCTGTTATAGACAAGTGCATTATTAAGTAAGGCATTTCTAAACAAAAATACTTGGTAGAAGTAAATATATAAAAAGTAGTTAATCTACGGATGTGATCGTGCCTTTGCTTTTCTGATGCACATAATGGAAATCTATTTACTTATGTCCTTTAATTTCATTAGGGCAACTTAATGCTAGTCAATTGATTATTATTTCTGACAGATTCTTGGGGGTGTAAAAGCTACCAGTTTCATAGAATGGGACTTCTAGTTTGCTGAACCACAGATGGGCCTATGGGCCATGTTCCAAAGCATGGGGTAGCTGAAAAAAAGAAGAAAAAAAAAAAAAAAAAAAAAAATTGGTGTGGGTCTCACCATGGGATTAGAGTCAGAGATGAGGTCTTTCAATGTGTCCAGGAAGCCCTGGTCCTCCACCAGCTGTGCGTTGATGTCATGTAATTTGGCCACACAGACAGCAGCTGTCTTTCGTACGTACGGGTCTTCGTCCTTCAAGCATTTACGCAGCGGCTCACACAGGTACTCTGTGATCTTGTCTACGCGGATACAGCCCATTGTCCGCACAGCCAAGGCCCTAATCAGGGGGTTTGGGTCTTCACAGTCCTGGAATGAAGGATCATTTGTAAAACATGTGTCAGTTCAATAAAATTTTGCTTAACGTCATCCTAAAAACCATGGGCATTAACATAGAGTTGGTCCTTTTAACTGCTATAACTGACTCCCGTCTTACAAAAAAAAGAAACATGCACGCACACGCAGGAGTGTCATATCTGTAGTGATGCTGGAAACCAGCAAACTAAACATGCCTTGCGCATGAGCAAAAGGGCTTTATCCGGTACACCAGCTAGGCACAATCTGAGCCCTCCCCATAATACTGTATTTGTTTTGCCACATTTGAAAAGTGGCAGCACAAATTAAGTCCATGCTATTTTCACTGGCACCCATCTAGACTCTCACACCTTGAAAAGCTTTACCTTAACGAATGTGTTGACCGCCATGATGGCCATATCAGGCTGACTCTTGGCATAGTTCATGAGGTACAGGTAGACAAGCTTCTTCAGCTCAAGGTTGTCTGTCTGCATACAATTCACCACATCTGGGAACAAGGCACTGAAGAGGTACAGCACAAAGAGTTGGAGGAAAAAAAAAAAAAAAAAAAAAAAAAAGACTGGAGGCACCTCAACCAAAACAGTCAAACATGAGTACTCTCTCTTTGCCCATCTGTCAGATTTCTTCTACAGAGAGATACCTGTAAATTGTTGTGGTAGATATCTATCGATTGCAGCTGCTGAATATCCAAAACATCAAACAGACATCTTAAACAATTCTCATGACAGCACTTACCCAGCTCCATCCAACTAGTCCAATACACAAATTAAACGAGCTAGCAATGTGAAAAATGTAAACTGCCAAATTCTCCATCTGGATCGTAAAGACGCTGGTATTTCCTTCTGTTTCCAGACGAGGCCAGGTGACATCTTACCTCACATCCTTGCCCACTGTCATGGATGCAATAACTTTCTTCACTGCTTCCTTCTTCTTCTCCTTCTTGTCACTGTTTAGTTCAGCTTTAAGTTCAAATATCTCTCCTGCAATAAGCATTTTGTTTTGTTAAACATGCACAAAGTGGAAATAATGTACCTTCCTAAAATAAATACACATGTGGCTAATCCCTAATTTGGAGAACATATGATAATATGGACCAATCACATAAATCAAGGCTAAACTGGGTTTGGGCTGACACATGTAAATTAACTGCCACTAAACCAATCTTTAGCAGTTGCTCATTGCATATACACAAAGAAAATGGTGAACATGTGCACATTTACAAAATCACCTGGACAAACTCAAAATAAAATATATCTAATGTGTTATTTGAACAGGTGGCCAAGGCCCTTGTTTTAGACTTGTTTTTGTTGCCAGGTGAAAGCTTGTGAACAATGGAAATGCTACACTGTTTGTAAAGCTTTCCTCCTGTCCAAGAGAGAGGGATGATATAACCAGCAGACACAGAAGGCCACAGGAACAGCCGGCTGGCCAGTTAAGCCTAAAGCCATCTGATCCTGTTAATCCACACTCAACTGGTCCCTTTCTGTTCTCACCTGGCAGATATGGACTCATCTGAAGGAAACACTCATTTTACTCCAACACATACTCCAAAGTACTGATTTTATTTGCAATACAAAACAATTCTGTCCATAAAACAAATAAATTTTCAGTAGCATATTTTCCATCTAAACCTCTAATTAGTTTTATCTAAGAATGTTTTTGTTAGAAAACTGCTGAAAAACAATAGTTAAAGCAAATGTTTTGAAATGCTATCTGGACTCATCATTAATAACTGGTGGTAAAATACCTGTAAAATTATAACAAAAACAAGCAGCAATAATCACTTGGAGTAACAAGGTATGAATTTGACGCTGCTACTCAACCAGCTGCAACAGTGTATATTAAATCTCTACCCTCTAACCTAAAAACACAAAAAGCAAGAATCTTTGCTGAAGTAGGCACCAGACCTTTCTTGGTGGTGGTGAAATACTTTGAGTCTGTCATCTTGAGTACAAGGTGCCCTTTCTCCTGCAGAAAGCAAAAACAAGGCAAAATTGAGGCACAAAAGCTAAATGCTGCAAATGAAAGGACAATTCCTGCTGAAATGACAGGAAATTCTAAAAGTGCAGCACAAGAAAAATACAAGGAAATGTGTCTTATCAGCTGTGAAGGTCTGCAGTTTTCACATGACGATGGCAAAATGAGGGAGATATAATCCAAACATGCTTGACTCTCAACATCTATCTCTACATTGTCCACCACCAACATAGCAGCACAAACTCTCCCGTTTCCTGTTTTTGAATTTCTGAACTTAACCACCTGACCTCGAGCAAGGTTTCCCACTTTCTCAGAATAAAACATACAAACATGATTTTGACCCAAAGTCACACTTAATTAACAAAAATAAATAAATAAAAAATCAGAAGGAGCCATCAGGATGGAAATTCATATAAACCAGTTATGGATACACATTGTCCATTAACTACAGAACAAGTTTACTGGACCATAAGAGAAAGACATATGCACATGCTGTGCACTAATATACGATAGCTACAAAAACACCCCAAATCGAATCCACAAAAATATGTAAATATCCTAACATGCAAAAAACTGCTTAATTGCTACTAAACAAAACCCAAATACAAGTTTAAATTTAGTATAACTGCCTTGAATGTAACAAAAATAGCCCTAACAACTCCATTTTAAATAACCACTTCCATAACAATGAAATGAACTGAATATAAATAGCACTCAATGTAAACAAAAACAATTAAATTTATGTATAATACATTTTATTTGTATAGTACCTTTCTCACACTCGAGGACGCTTTACAAATATACATATAATCATACACACGTTGCCTTATACTGTAACATGCGCAATGACAATAAAGTTGAATCTAATCTAATACTAAGCACATTACAATAATATATATATATATATATATATATATATATATAAATAAATAAAACACAATGAATCACAAAACATTATCTTTTATACAAGTTGCCCAAATTTGTCAGTATAGTTTCGCAGTCTAGGATTTACTTGCCCATTAAAAATTATACGACGGCGAGCACATTCTGTTTGGTAACCATAAAGCGAGAAACATAAATTGACTGGACAGCGACAGACAAAAACACTTCACGATAGCAGCATATTGTACAGTTATGAACATAACACCTTAAAGGAGCCCACAGAAACGTATCTGGTTCTAAGGGTCCAAGTAACTTCGGATTCATACGTTTGACATAATCTCAAGAAACTAAATAGCTGCACACAGGAATTAAAGTACAACCACCAATCAAGTGAAAGACCATCTTGTTATGACAACATAATAAAATTGTAGTCAACTGCACGATCTTCAAAAGAAACTTAACAAAAGGGAACTAAGTACAAACTGCATACAATATTTATTAAAACTGAAACCCAATTCATTCAAAGTGCAGCAAGCGAACGAAGCCACCGACGTTTTTCCAACACTTTCGCTGTATCTAAACTGAAATGCTGATTTACCGTACATACACACTTTGGTCAAACACTTTATTACCCAGAGTATTTAGTGCTCAAGATATATTCATGCAGCGACTGACAGTTAATTCGCAACACGTTAACTAAGCTAAGCTAAATAGCCATGACCTTCTCTTAACAAGACAAAACAATCTGTGATCTTAAATGCATTACTAACTGCTTACCAGGTAGAACAAAAAACGAACTTACAAATAAAACGAAATTGTATGGTTCGACTTTACAAAAGCAAGAAACGGAAAAAATGGCATTACCGATTGAGTGCTCTAAATATGTGTATTAAGCGGCCTTCGCTCCCTCCCACTTCACCTCGCTCGTGTCACCTAATGACGCTAACGTCACTTCCTGTTGTTCCTGTCAGGGTGTTGTCAATCAATTACTCAAACGTATACATTTTTAACTAGACATGAAAATGTGTAATATTTTTTATGATAAATTATACACAAGCAATTTCCCCCAAGTACGCCCCAAAAACGAAAAAATATACTTTAGGTGCTAATACACTGAAATGGCAGGGTTTGCGACAAGCGGTAAGTGGACGGAAGTGACGGCGTTTCCGCTACATGGTTAAGGGAACTGTGGGCAGGCTTACCTTACATGAAACACAATAATAAGGATATGTTGTACTAATACACACAATTGTTTTGCCGGATTTGTTTATATTGGTGGGCCAGTCATTTAAATTAAACAGGCTGCTGCTTACCTGTGAAGAACATTCAATATCACTGTTAACACCTAGATAGTGACCAAAAGTACAGGCTGTTTGGTGCCATGTCCTCCAAGACCTACTCAATAAAAACAAACAAATTGTTTTTAATAAAATCTTCTGTAGGTGGTCTGTTTTACTATGAAGTAATACAACAGCAATAAGGAATCTGCTCCAAAGTTGTTACAGTACCACATGTAATTTCAGGTTGGAATCAGTGCGTTGGTAACATTGAATGGAGGGAAGCCTTGTTTTTTACACAATGTCTGGATGTAAGTGTTCTGTAAACTTATAGGTTTTATCACACAAAAACACAAAATATGGTCAATTGTGCATTTGCAATGATTGCCCAAAGGCTGTTCATAACTTTAGTAATTTACCATTTGTGAAACTTCTGTGGCAAACCTGTGCTTTTGTTATGAAATATATGAACAGATTATTTTACCAGGAGTGGCACAGTGGCTCAGGGTGTAGTGCAGTTGCCTCCTACCTCCAAGGTCCTGGCATCAAATCTGGCTCTGGATTTTACACACTTACCCTGTGCTTGCATGGGTTTCCTTTGGGGGCTCTTGTTTCTTCTCACAGTCCAATGTTGTGTAAGTTAGGGGGACTGTGTATGTATGTGCCCAGTAATGAAATGCGCCTTCCCTGGGCTGTTCCCTGCCTTATACCCTACGCTGCATGGATTAGACTCCAGGTCACCGCAACCTTGCAAAAACAAAGTGACTGGAGAATGTATGCATTTTACAAGGGGAAATAAATGTATTTTATATATTTACAAATACATCAAAAAGAGGAAAAAGGACAGCACTCTCTGTACCCAGAAAAAATTTTATGAAGTGTAGAACACAACACTGACGTTTCAGACAGGCAATCCTTCTTCAGTGTGTAATCATCATCATCATCATGCTATTTTGCTGTGCACGTTCTTTTGAAAAACACTCAATTTATTGGTAAAAGCTTGTTTACATGAGTGGTCAATTGTCAGTCTTTTGTTGCCTATGCACTTCCTTAAATATCATCTTTTTGTTGCACATATAAGGAGTTGTCCTGGTATACAGTTTAGGTGATTACACACTGAAGAACGACTACCTGTCTGAAATGTCTGTATTATGTTCTACACCTCATAAAAAATTTTTTTTCTGGGTACAAAGTGCTGTCTTTTTTTTTTTGATAATCTTGACTTTTCAAGGTTAAGCACCCTTGCCTACAGTCCTGCAGTAGGGCACGTGTTCCCACAAATATATCTACAAAAATAAATTTTCAAAAGCCAAACATTATAATGTTTAAGTATATGAATGTATAATTTTATTAGCCACTCTGTAAAATTAAAAGCAATTAGAACCATCAACACTCATATTTAAAAGTTGTATGCAAAACCTGTTTTCCCTCTAGTATGTAATTGTATTTTTGTAATCTTTGTTATGTTGTCATTGCCAGTAGTAAGTGGCCTAGGGGTTCAGAGGGTAGACCATCAAGCTGTGATGCAGAAGTCTCCTGGTTCAAATCCCAGTAGAGCCAGGTAGGTCCTTGAGCAAAACACTCAGGGCTAGCTCTCTAGGTGCCCCATTTGGCTAGCTGCTCCATTGTTCCCCCTCAGGGGATGGGTTAAATGCAGAGAAGTAATTTCCCTCTAGGATTAATAAAGTACTGTAAATATATGTGCAAAATATATCTGTGCAAAAGTACAGTCAACTCCTTAAGCAGGGTACAAAACATAGATTTTCTGGGTTTATTTAGGAAACAAGCACTATCAATCAATATCAATTTGATCATTAAGAGTACTATCCTCCCAATTACCACAAGGTACCGTGCACCCTACCATTAACATGTGTACCATTCAGTCAAAACATTATGACACCCCCAGTAGAACTAGTAGTATGACTGGCACCTCCCTGCAGTTAAATCACACTCCTGTAAAAGTACAAATGATATAAGGGAATAAAAAAAGGATACAAACATGTTGATCAAAGGTAGTAGTGAAACAAAATGGGGAAAGGATGCGACTTAACGGAATATGAAAAAAGGGTAAGATTGTTATCTACTAATGGTTGGGAGCAAAACTGAAGATACCGTGGGGTTAATTACACAGTGCCATAGGTCAGGATGTTCTAAGAATGGAAGGACATGGGAAAGACCTCCAAACATCCACACAAGGTATCCATACTTACAGGCAGACATCACAAATTACATTGCGATTTAGGTTTTGGATGGAGGCACAAGGACCATCAATGATTGGAAGAGGGTCTGTTTTTCTGATTAATCACATTTCCGGCTATGCAGAGTGGAAGGCTGATAGAGTGCAGTGGGGAATGGCCCTACATGGTGGTCCAGCCTCTGCTGGCAGGCAGAGCTAGTGTATTCATGTGGGGAACATTTTCCTGGGAATTGTTGGGAGCTCTCATCAATCTGGACCACACCCTGAACACTGCAGGCTACTGGGCCATCCTGATGAACTAGGTATACCCTGTCATGATGACTGTCTACCCTTTTGTCATGAGCTGGTTCCAGCAGGATCATTCCCCTTGCCATATTGCTAGGAGTGTGTGTGAATGGTTTGAGGGGCATGACAGTAATTTCACCATACTATTCTGGCCTCCGTGTTCACCACATATCAATCCGACAGAGCATCGATGGGAGAACTATGAGCAACAGGTTCACTTTCTGGATCCCCCACCAATGACTGATGCTCTGCAAGAAGCTCAGGTGTTAACATGCACAACAGTCCTTTTTTAAACCTTCACATGCCTTATTGAATCAATGTCTTACCACATAGCTGCAGCATTGGCAGCACAAGGTCATACCACCTAACAACGGAGTGGTTATAATGTCTTGACTGGATGATGTACAGGTATTTTGTTTATGCTTCCAGTAATTTCACTTAAATGTAATAGTGTTTATTTATTCAGATAGCAGGAGCAGGACTGCCTGAATCCATTTTCCACTGATCCCTTTTTACCTTTAACATATTTAGCATTGGGGATATTTTAGATAAGACATTTTACCAAACATTTAGTGTTCCATTTGAAAAAATGTAAAGCATTTCTGAAAGTACTTATTCATTTCAAGGTCACTGAGGGATTGGGCCCAAATCCAAGGTGTACCAACCCAACAAAGACATTTTAGAGCTCAAAATGATATTGTAGGACGAACCTTACTAAGGTATGATAAATCAAGAACAAGCAAATTCCACATATGCCTTGCTGAGAATCTGAATCTAACCAAAAATTCAGGAAAATGTATAATATTTGTTTAAGCAGAACCCCCAATCAGTCTTTTATGAAATATCATAGTGAAAAATGTACAACATGTATACACATAGCAAAATATCCCCAATAAAGAAATTGCCTGGGCTAAAAACAAAGGAAAACATTTATTATAGGAATGAAATGGCAATAAAATTCAAACAGTGGATTCATGGTCTTCCAGTATTGCAGTTTCATATAACCAAAACATTCTCAACCTTGAACAAAAAGATAATGCCATTAACTTTTTGGAGTGAACCGTATTAGGGGAAAGAAATACAATGAAAATTACAAGTTATGAATAAACCAAGTCTGCTACAACTTTCATTCACACTAAAAATATTTAACAGAAAACAATGACAAAATATAATACATAGAACATGGAAACTGGAAAATTAATCAATTCAATTCAAGTACCCAATCATATTTGCAAGTCTGGGGTCTTTTGCATTATCCAGAGACAGACAGGAACTTTCATTTAACCACACATGCAGTACACTTCAAATTATATAACATGTTAAAAACAGAATTTTAAGATCTTGCACATTAAGGTAGACAAACAGTCAAAGAAAAGCCATCAAGAACATATCATAAATGGAAGACCATAACTAGTTTCCCTGTGGATTCTATGGACTTCAACAGCATAACTGGCTGTCAGATATTACAGGTCAGTTAAGTTATGTCCTGGGAAGGTCAAGGGTGCATTAGTGGCATCACCGATACCATTTATATGTGTGCAAACACACACAAAGATACATGCTGGAGATTTCGGGTGGGGGCATGCAAAATACTGGACATGTAAGTTATCAATAAAGTAATGTATAATTCATCATATCATCTTGGAAAATAAACAAACAAACAAACATTCTGGAATGCTTTTATCTTAATCTACTTAAAAGCAAAATGGAATTGATTTTTTTAATGCACAAAAAACCGCACACGAGCATGCATGCACACACCATCTTTATGGAGTAAAAACAGACTAAGCATGTTTTACATATAGGTGATTACATGAACCTGTAAATATATTTACATCTTGTACATTTGAAAATTGTACAAGGTATTTAGACAAGACGATTCCCTTACAACAGTCATGCAAGACAAATAAGCTTTTAAAATGTATAAAAATCACTAACTGTCTTTCATTCCTACCATCACTCCCCACACATTTCAATACATGCCAGTCCCATTCACTGAAAATGTATTCAAGGACAAAAACCTTGAATTACTTCAACATCGACATAATAAATCATACAGGAATACAGGAAGTGGAGACTTAGTCCCATGCTCATCTGATTAACCAATAAGGAACACATTCAAAAAACATACATCAAGAACACTCCACATCGACACATGCATACGCATTTTTCCTTTTGCCTACTTTGACAGCAGAATCACTCAAACAATTTCTACCAAACCGTATCTCTCAATAAACATACAATATATTAGGAGGGTCCAATGTTTACAAATGTGTTGATAGTTCACAATTCACAAACCAGCTGCAGACTTTTTTTTTTTTTATTTCAAGTATTATAATTTTCTAAAGGAACGTTATGAAAACCATATTTAAATTCCCATTGCATCCACCAGATGGCAAAATTAATCTACTGTCCTATCACGTTGCTTTGCTGTACTTGCCATCCTAAAAATATTGTGAAAGATGACATTTTATTTTTGCAAGAAGACATATTAACTGAAGTTATTCTAGTGACATTTACAACATTCCATTTAAGACCAATTTAGTAAGTTTAAGATGAAAAGTAGAGAAAGCGATACAATCCTATTGCACCACTGAAACAGATTTTCACATTATACATCAGTTTTGGATGCCATTTTCAAACCTAATGTCAAAGTGGTGTCAGACCAACAAAGTAGACCTCTCCAACACACATATGAACACACACACACTTTAAGGCAGCAGTAATAGTCAAGGCAACCTTTTCAACAGCAATATTGCATAGCCAAAGTAACAAGAACATACATTAACTTAGGTATACGTCAGCATCTGATTGCACGCACACACACACACACACACACACACACACACACCTATAAACCAGATATATCATCTGGATACCAGACCTCTGAATGAGAAGGGTCACTGGTGCAAATCATACAGGCCACTGGACTGAACGTCTCAGTGTGCGAACACAGCGAACAGGTCCCCAATTTCATCACTCAACATCAAACATCTCCTCACTTGGAATAGCTTCTGACCCGCTGTAAAACAAATGGTAAAACTTGTATAAAATATATGTTATACACTTACACTGTAAAATATCTGTGCACCTGTCACAAAGTTAAAACGCTTTCTACGCACAAGAACTGGAATTACAACAATCATGGTCACAGAGAATTTGAGCAGTAGTTCACACAGAATATGCAGTGTTAACCTAGTGTTTATAATGTGTGGGATACAGTATGAGTGCATATTATGCAATAAATACAAGCAAAACACCTCAAAGCAGACTGTAGCACTTCTAAGATTAAATATACTTGAAAAATTGAAATGCATCTTTGCATTTCAATCATTTGCTCAATCAGAAACCTACAGCCTATTTCACCATAATATATGGTGGTTGATATTGCTTTCCTCACGTTTCCATGGAAACTGCTCAACAATAGGAACTGCCTGGGTGATCAAGGTCAGCAGTCCATATAATGTCATTGCTGTGACAGGACTACTGTGTTACTTGGTAGCAATGCACAGTCTACAGACACTCATTGTCAGAATGAACGCAAAGTACCTTACTCAGAGGGAAAGCAGAGGTCAGTCAGCAATTATCTTCAAGTAGGTAATCCCTGGATGCGATAGGCCAATTGCATTCCTGATTTAATTATTTTCCTCCTCTGTGCAGAGAACACTTAACTTCCACCAACAGTTTACTTGCATGTAAATTGAATACCCTGAACAACAGATCGTCTTACGACCAACAAAGTTCT
Organism: Chitala chitala; assembly: GCA_025773905.1. Taxonomy (NCBI): domain Eukaryota; kingdom Metazoa; phylum Chordata; class Actinopteri; order Osteoglossiformes; family Notopteridae; genus Chitala; species Chitala chitala. Next base: position 16,869,302 of record JABJVR010000035.1, read on the forward strand.
TTGGGAAATAATTCTGCTTGGAGTATACCACAAGGACAAAGGGGGGACTTTGAAAGTTACAAAGTCAAACATAGCAGACTTACTGATTTTAGAAAGTGAAGAGGTACCTATTGCAAGCCTCTGGTCTCCAGTTATGAGTCACCAATTTTTTCCCCCCTATGATGTTTTTTTCTGACTGTTGTTCCTCCAAGTCATGCCTACATTTAATAACCCCTGTGGTATGGTAATCCTGGACTTCTCTTTAAGAAAGAAGAAATTAAATACAGGTGGTAGGAAGGATTCTCCACCACAATCATACTGCTGCTACATACAGGAGTCATCATCTAGGCTCCCCGACTCTATGGAGGAGCAGCCTTGCTGGAATAGCACAGGGGAATGGGTCCGTGGCTCAATGAAATCTGCCAAGTTTTGATGCCAGGTCTTCTCAGAGCAGGGGTAACCATTACTTGGGTGAACCTGTGCAGCAGAGGCTGGGGAAGGATAAGCAGGTGATTGCCCCCAGTAACTGACTGGTGTTGGGATACGAGAAGGCCCGTTCTCTGGCCAGTTGTCAGTACGTGGGCGAATACGTGGCCCAAGTTTAAGCTTGTACATGGAGGGTACATGCTCTGCATTCCTCGGACCCCGCTTGGGCTGTTGTATCACTTCTTCATCCACATCACCAGGTGGTGTGGGTGAAGTGGAGTCCTCAGAGCGGGTCTCACTCAAGCTGGCACATATGGAGGAGCTCTCGCTGGAGGAGTCTTGCAGAGAGCCATCCTCAGACTGATGCAATGGCTGAAATGAGGGGCATGAACTGGGGTGAGACAGCCGTTCACTATGGTTTTTATTAGCTGCCTTTATGTAGGGAAAATCCAGGTGATGGTTGGAGATCCCTTTTGGCTTCTCTTCTTTGACCCAGTTCTGCCTCTGCTGCATGGCATCCACGGGTACCTCCATGGCCTGCTGCTGGTCAGTGTTGACGTCCCCACAGCAGAAGGCCAGTGGTTTTACAAAATGATAAAGTGTATTGATCTCACTATGCTCTGTGCAATTTGTAATGGCAGACAGCTTTTTTGGATGAGCCCCACATTCACCATGTTGCTCTACATCCAAAGGCTGGTCAGTCCTGCAGTGGATGTTGTCCAGGTCGCAGGGGTCCAGGCTAACTCTCTTCGTCTCATGGAGGTCAGGGAGTAGTCTCATCTTGCCTCCCACGCAGACTGAAGAGGTAGAAGAATTTGAGGAAGAGTAGGCAGAGTCTGTGATATTAGAGTCACCTGATGGTGGGGGTAAGAGATCCCCAAATCCTTGCTCTTTTCCCTGAAGGACAGCCAAGTGCAGGTTCTCAACATCTCCACCTGTCCTCTCTGCATTCATCTGTGTGTTAGCTAGGAATTCTGCTTCAAAGCTGCGGATCAGATCATGCTCCTTCTGGGGATCCAGGCTCGGTAATATCGGAAACCCAAAGTCCAAACCCTGTCCCTTGTCCTCTGAATCTGACCACTCCACCCTGCCACATCCCTGTCTGTGGGTAACCCGGGGAGAACATGGGGGGTGCAGGTGAGCAGGGCGTGTGCCATTATGGGATGAGCGGCGGGCTTGCTGATTGTAAGAGATGGGCTGCATCATTCGGTTCCGCCCAGTTGATGGTGAGTGGGAGACTGGGGGCCTGGGAGAAGCTGTGGCCTTTTTACTGGGACTACCCAGAGTTCCTTTGGCTGGAGAGTGAGGAGGCTGCTTTCGTGAGGACCCCCCACCATGTTTGGGGGAGGCAGGGGCTGATTGTTTTCCATGACTGTCTTCCCGTCTATCAGCACGAGGGTGCCGGGGACCTGGACTGACTTCAGTGGCTCTGCTGTGGAGTGGTGTCTTGCCTTGGCTGAGTGAGCGTAAAGCCTGAAACCTACAGGCACCATTGGGACCTAGGGAGCGCCCCCTCTCGGGCTGGGCTGGGCTGGGCTTCAGGGTGGTGTCTCTAGGCCTCTCCCGGGATTGGCTACGTGCCCGAGACACTGGGGGCCGCAAAGATGGGGACTGCCTTCCTCCTGAGGGCCTTTCAATTACATGCCTCCCCTCTTTACGATTAATCAACAGAACCACCTCCTCCCCCGTGTGCTTAGAGGATCCACTCAAGCCTCGACCTGCACATCCTGCACCTCTGGAGGATGTCGTCAAGGAATCGCTGTCCCCAGAAAACCTACGGGTTGCTGGGGTGAATATGTCCTTATTCCTGCATTCCAGGAAGAGAGATAGGGGAGGGAGGTGAATGCCACACACGCATTAATAAAACCCAATGACTCAGCAAACTGTCAGCAAAAATCTAAACACTGCAAAACAGGGAATGCAACCCCAGTTCTCATGGGTCTAGTATGAGCAATAAAGAAATTAAATAAGGAGGAGAGTGGGAGCAAAAAACACACGATTCTGGCAAATGGATCACAGTTGATGGCCCTGATCATACTCCATACAAGTTCAAATCTCCTTAAAGTCCAGTAAATACCTGCCCAACTGCAGCCAAAATCATTCAATGAATACCATGTGCTGCCCCTGCTTTAATCATGCATTCTGAATGTTCTATAATACACACCCATATTTATATTTATAAATGCATGTCACCAAACACACACACACACACACACACACACACTAACCATAACATTATGACCACCCGCCTAATATTAAGTAGGTCCTTCTTTTGCGGTTATAAAAAAAAAAAAAAAACCCTGACCTGTCAAGGCATGGACTCCACTAAACCTCTGAAGGTAAGTTGTGGTATCTGGCATGAAGCCGTCAGTAGCAGATCCTTTAACTCCTGTAAACTACAAGGTGGGGCCTCCTACAAGGTGGGGCCTCCATGGATTGTATTTGTTTTTCCAACACATCACACCAATGTTTGACTGGATTGAGATTGAGGGAATGTGAAGGCCAAGTCAACACCTCAAATTTACTGTGTTCCTAAAACCATTCTTGAACCATTTTTGCAGTGTGACAGGTTGCATTATCCTGCTGAAAGATGCTGGTGCCATCAGGGAATACTGTTTCCATGAACGGGTGTACTTAGCCAGCAACAATGTTTAGGTAGGTGGTATGTATTAAAGCAACATCCACATGAATGGCAGGACCCAAGGTCTCCCAACAGAACATTGCCCAAAGCTTCACAACGCTGCCACTGTCTTGCCATCTTACCGTATTGCATCCTGGTGCCATTTCTTCTCAAAGGAAGTGATGCACACACACTTGGCCGTCCACATGATGTAACCGAACATAATTCATTAGACCAGGCCACCTTCCATTGCTCTGTATTCCAGTTCCCATGCTCACATGTCCATTGTAGGTGCTTTTGGCAGTGGGCACAGGTCAGCACGGACACCTTGACTAGTCTGCGGCTACACAACCCTGCACGCAATAAACTGTGATGGTCTATGTGTTCTGACACCTTTCTTTTAGGACCAGCATTAAACTTTTTCAGCAATTTAAGCTCCATTAACTCTATCAGCACGTGTGTGGCCAGGGCTCAAGGATTATAACAGATGAGCCAGATTATGGTTTACAGGGATTTTTGCCTGCCCAAACTTTGCGAGGCCTGGTTTTTTGTTTTCCAATAGAAACCACATATAAAAACCACCTGGCTTCCAAGTGGAACAAGTCCTTAAGACATTCATAGCAAGAGGACTGAAGCATCATAGTGAACTGGCTAAATGAATGTAAAAAAACAGCACTTCCATCTGACTCTTAGCACCTGAACAAGGGTCTGTTGAGATCTGAGCCAGGAATGTACATTTGAGGATTTTAAGGAGTTGACTGGAGTGGAATATGCAATCTAACAATCCTTTTAGCACATGTAAAACACTTTCTGGCCAGCTAAAACATAATACTGGTTTTAAGTATAAAGCAATGCATACATTCTAGTTCATGAATTTCTCACACACTAAAATTCATTTCACGAGACAGTTTCATGTTATAGCAAATGCCTACATATTACAAAATACTGCACTTTAATCAACTGTTTAGGTCTATGATTATTGACAGAGTATGAACAGAGTTTATGTTTAAAGAGGTATAATACACAAATATAGTAGTGTCTGGGAACATTAACAAGTGCAGCCACAAGAGGGAGACAGCACAGGAACAACAGCAAATGATGTTTACACAACACAATCTAAGTGCTATTTGACAGTAAAAGAGGCAAAGATCAGTCATATAACTGCCTAATGAACTAAAAAAAAAAAAAAAAGTTTCTCTTCACAACACCCGCTGTTATCTACTTTGCAAAAACTGTGATGAAACAATATACATGTACCGCCTGCAAGACTTATACATGCACACCTGAAAGAAGTGAGGTACCGTGGTTCTGAGCGGTCCCGTGGAAGGCGTGGAAGCTGGCTGGGGGTGCGGACACTGTTGCAATCCAGCTCAGTTGGAAGTGAAGGCCGGTGGGAGCGGCCAGACCTGCACGAGACGACAGAAGCAGGAGTGGCTTCCAGCAAGCGACGGTCTGTGGTCTTGACGGGGGTGCTGTTCTCACTGCGCCACTGTGGCCCAGGGCTTGTGGAGCGTGAGGAATGAGCACTAGAGGACTTGCTATGGGATCCCACGCCAGATGCCTTGGACTGCTGGTACCGATGAGCTATGGGCCAGAGATTCACACAGTGTGTTATAACCATCATGCCTGGCCATATTCCTGAATTAGGCTTGGCATACACTGGTTTATGAGCAATGTAAAGCCAACACCTCACACCACTCTTTGGCCAGTTTCACGCAAGTGTTGAGCATTGCACTGAGCTCAGTGTTCATTATCGTCTACAGGGAACTGAACATTGACTCCCAACCTCGCATCACGTCACCTTGAGCAGCATGTTTTCACCAGATTTTCCCTCTTGACATTGTGCTCAAATTTCAACCAAATTCAACTTTGACCCATCTGATGCTAACCTCACAGACAAATAACTAACACAGAACAGCTCTATGTCGTAAGGGCAGATGCTATACTACAAAATGGAACAGAACCTCATAACTTGAATTGTTACCAGAATGGTACCAAAACATCCTCCGAGAGCAACTTCTCCCAACCATCCCAGACAAGTTTGGTGATGAACAATGTCTTTTCCAGCATGAAGAAGCACCCTGCCATAAGGCAAAAGTGATAACTAAGTGTCTTAGGGAACAAAACATTGATATTTTAGATCTATGGCCAGGAAACTCCCCAGACCTTAATCCCATTGAAAACTTGTGGTCAATCGTCAAAAGGCAGGTTGCAGAGGTCTTAAAAAAAGAAGGGTCAACACTGTACATATTGACTCTGTATAAACTTAATGTAATTGTCAATAAAAAGCTTTGACACTTTTGAAATGCTTGTAATTATACTTCAGTATACCATAGTAACATCTGACAAAAAGATCTAACACCACTGATGCAGCAAACTTTGTGAAGATTAATATTTGTGTCATTCTCAACTTTTGGCCACAGCTGTCCAAAACAATATTAAAGACCTACCACAATTTTGGGTAAAAAAGCAATTCCTTGGCAAAATGTCAGCAGTTAGCCATTTCAGGTTAGGAAAAATTGCTAATTTATTCCAAAATTTAATTTTCGCGTGCATGATATTAGTGACATCTCAACCATCAAGCATCCAGCCATTAAATTAGAGATGCACACTGATAACATCCCACCACTTGGATTAGCAGCAGAGCTCAGTAACACTGCTCATGTTCGTGAAGAGAACACTGATGCTAAACTGAGTGCAAAGCTCAACACTTATGTGAAACCAGGCTTAGGCTATACATCATGGCACTGGTATCATAACATCAAACAACTATACTGAACAAAAATAAACATTTTTGGTGTTGCTCCCATTTTGCAGCCGTTCAACAAAAGACAATTCAAGATTTTTCTTGGTACATAAAAGGCACATCTAAAAACAACTTTAAATTTTGATAAATCAAAACCACAGATGCTCAATTTAACTTTATGACCAGGCAGCATGAGCACTACATAGGTGTTCCTTATTAGGGGGATGTATCGGAGTAAGAAATACCACTATGGTAAAAACCCCTGGTTGTCAGGACAACATTTATTAAAGATTATTGCCCCAAATGAGGGACTCCGGTCAGTGGGTTAAGCTCAGTGGGCTAATCATCTTGTCTGGTAACTCTGAATGGGCTGTGGCTGTGTAAATTCAAGCCCCATCAAGGTTGCGGTTGTTACAGGGACAATAGAAGAGTCCAAAACATGCGTGTTTTGATGAGCAACACAATGGAACAAGTGCCTCCATTTTTGCAGAACCATGTAATTGGCACAGTAGGGATGTCCAATAGAGCAGTTGCCAGAATGATGAAAGTCGATTTCTCCATCACAACACTAATCACATCCAACACCAACTCGAAACTTTTTATCAGTTGGTCCAACCTGCCTCACAATAGCAGACTGTGTTACCACACCAGCCCAGGACTGCTATATCAGGCTACTTTACCTGTGGAGACCAACCACACATACTGCTAACTGTATGTCATCAATGGCAATTTGAATGTACAAAATACCATGATAAAATCCTGAGGCCCACTGTCATACCATTCATCCATAACCATCACCTCACTTTTCAGCACTACATTGCAGAGCTGCAGGTCACACAGATCTATACATACTTCCTAGCTCTAACTGTTCCAGTTCTTATACAACCTACATAATCAGACACGTCAACCACTAAGCATCTTTGGGATGCTCTGTATCTGCGTAAATGACAGTATGTTCCAGCTTGCACCAACACACAGCTTTGCACAGCTATAGCTAAAGAGTGGGATAACATTCTGCAGGCTACAAATGTCAAACTGATCAAATCTATGAAAAGGAGATGTGTCACGTTGCTACAGACAAATGGTGTTCGTAACAAGTTCTAATGTGAGACATCTGTTCCACAACTCACCTAATTTTAACATATGGCTGACCAACAGAGCCTAATCAACAAATATCAGTTGTCAGATATTTATTGATTTATATTCAATAGCATCTTTGAAATGGTTGAGTGCTGCATTTATGTTTATTATTTGTGTGACCATGGATTTGACCACAGCAATAAAGGTATCATTTGTTTGCATATCTTTGGATTAATAGCTGATGTGGCAAAAAAGGGAAACAAATTATGGCTTTAACAGCTTGTTACTTTTTTATCCAGACATCCCTGGTGTAGCATCACTGTAGCCCCCACTTCCAAAATAATACCGGTTGAAGGAAGTGACAAAACATAAATGGTGGTAGATCAGAATGATGCATGTGTTGTATGTGAGGACTTTAATAATGGGTCAACGCTCGACATTACCAAAGGCCGCACAGCGACAAGGATCATGCTTGTCCAGGTAGTGTTCCAAAGTGTCCCATCCTCCACCTACACGCACCATCACATGTGTGCGTAATACCTAGGGAGAAGGTGCGTGCAACAGTTAGTCACGTGAGTGCATGCACATGACATTTGTATAGACCACACACAGTCTGATGAACTTTTTTTTTTTTTTTTTTTAAATACACTCATTTACAAGATGTTGCATTAGGAAATAGAGGACATACTGACTGGGAAACTACTGACAAATCTAACAAACAGAGGCAGTAATTATAACAAATAGTGTCATTTTAAGCCTTCCATCTTGTCCCAAATTACAATAATACAAACATCTATATTTGACTCCCCCAATTCTGAATCTACAGTTAGCCAGCTGCTGCCATTAACACAGTGTTCATTGTCATGCCAACACACCATTGTGAAGCAAGCTTAATGAAGCAGTGTAAAGCCCTGGATGTTTCTGACATATTCACAGGGAACTGATATGATAATTAAACATGGTAAAATTTGCACACTAATTACTATGGTAACATTAGCATGCTAACAACCAGTACACCCCACCTAACGGAGATGGGTCTTTAGGCATGAATTGGACCAGTCATTTAAGCAATCCACAACTTTGACCAGTATAACAAAAAAAAAAAAAAAAAAAAAAAAAAAAAAAAAAAAAAAAAAAAAAAAAAACACACTTTTGAAACACGTAAAAGTAGACCAACATTGTGATCCAAGTTATAGTTTAAATGTTAATAAAAATAACCAAACTGGGTTGAAGCATGATTGACAGCACATCATAAGACCAATGAACATGGGCTTTGAAGCCTCACGTACCATTATGACCTACAGGAAAGAGGGGGGGTGTGTAGAACTATAGTGCAACAGACTAAGATGGGCATCACACTATAAAACATGATTAGGATTTAGGCTCACAGCACAGCAAACTTGCCCCGAGGAGCATCCTGTTAATTTAGCTTGTCCATATAGCACAGACTGACAGCTTTACAACACTGCCTATAAATCCAGGTGCCAGCTGAACCAGTGCTCTTTCAGGTTACATTTGTAGCTTGTCAAGCTTTATTTGTACTGTTAAATTTTCATACATTATTGTCCACCTTTGAGTAGTCAGCTTCGTTTCCTTTTCTCCCACTGGAATGTCAGTAAAACTGCCAGGAATAGCCCACTGTTGTCATGGCAACAAACGGTGACCAAAACACTGCAGCAGCACATGCAACACTGCTGTAGGCACTGTGGCATTTGGCTTTGTAGCTTCTGTCAGCTTCAATTCCCTCCCTGGCAAGCATTATAATCCAACTAATCGTTGTGCCTCACTTTGCTCCTCCACCATCCCCATCTGTTAAAGCACTAATACCTCAAAGTAGACAAGAAGGTAAAGTCTCCAAAAGGTGAAGGTGCTATGTTGACAGAAATCTGGGTGCCTCTGAGCTAAGATAGAGGTGGCTAAGCTGTGGTACTGACAGGATATGAATAATCACCACGTGCATGTGTGTGCGTGCACATATGCACGCAGGGGCATCTGACACAGAAAATAGTTCTTAATATGGCTTTAAGCTACGGTTTCATCATTAAATGGGATATGTATTGGGTATGTACAGCAGTTACAACCGATACAAAACTTCCATTCCATTATGTACAAAAAAGGCCTACATGAAAAATTAATGAATGCATATGAATGATTTTCATACTAATTCTGTGCTGCACTGTAGCTACAAATACAATAAATAAATTAAAACACAATAATACTCTGTACATTCATTTCAGATCAACTCCCTAACCTTTAAAGCGCTTCACTTTTCCATTTTCCTGTGCTGCCTTGGATAAGATCACAGCAAAGGGCGTAAGAGCCAAAATCTTAAATGTGCTCTCAGAAGAAACAGCTAGCACATGAGATAGGGAACAGGAAGCTGTGCAAAAGGGCTTTCATGTGCAGCACACACAAAGTTGGACTGTGGCAACTAAACAAAAATAAAATACAAATACACAGCATTGCAGCAGCTCCTGTAAAACCTAATTTTTCTCCTGAAATATAAAGATACCTCAGACATGAAAGGGGACATGAAATGAAAAGCAGTCACACTGAATGGAAAAACTGGTTTATGGGAAATCAGGAGAATGCAAAACAATGTCAAAGGTCGTACCCTGATGAAGATCAACGCGCTTGAGTCTCCGACTTTGTACTTTCCCTCTGAGACCTTCGTCATTGGAAACTGGGCAGGGCAGGAACACTTTCCAAGTATTTCCCTCACCTACAGTCAAAAGAAAAAAAAAAAAAAAAAAGGTTTTTATAAAGCATTATTCACACCAGCAACTAGTAAAACTCTCCACAACAATAAAGCCATGGCCTTCATGTATACAACGTGCAAATACACAAAACAACCTTGAAGAGTGTACATTAAAAAAAATAAAATACCAGTACTACACAAAAGCCATTATTAAACAACTATTAATAATGAGAATTGTGCATACCAAACAAATAAATATTCAACAATGCATAATTTCATGTGTTGCCATTTTAGTGACTCTTCTGAAAAACTAATAAATCAAAAAGTGCTTAAAAAATGCTCCAGATTTAATTCACCAGTTCCAGCCAAGGAAAAAAAAAAATACTTCAAATGAGGTGGAACTCTGTTGTTTTCCTTGTAGTCAATGAAAGCCTTACATCCATCATCTTACAGTCTCACATTATTTTGTTAAGTTTTTCTTACATAGCGTGGCAGTTATTTTCTGTTTATACTTTAAATGTTAGCTTTTAGTGCCTTTTAAAAATCAGTCTTAATGTAACCATGCTGTTATCCTTGTCAGATGTGCAGTAAGTATTAAACCAGGGATGCCAGTAATTGTGAAATCTTGCGTTTCTTAAATAAATTCACCAGAAATAACACACATTATACCAATAATAATAATAATAATAATAATAATAAATACTCTAACCTTTGAATTTATATTTAACAATGTGTCAGCAACTAGGACAGACAGGAATAGCTATGAGTTCTCTAGTTTTCTGCTATCCTTGGTCCAGAACCCTAGTCCAAGAACAGGACTGCATCACTAAAAACTGCTCAGCTCCACTGAAGCCAAAGCAGGCCTGAACAAATTTAAACCTGCTGCTTTGGAGCAATACCATCATTTAGCTGTCAACATCCAACAAACCGCTCTGGTGACCTGGCAGGACAGAGCACTTTGATGCGGAGGCCCAGTGAAGACCGGCTCAACGTGGCTATGCTGACGTAAACCTGGCTTCATTCCTAGCTAAATCTGCATCTGAAGCAGGGGTAGGCAGCAGTGTTAAGAGTAGTCATTAAACCCTGCACTCAGACAGACAGGGTGCTGGCGTGTGGCAGATTTCAGACTGAGTTTTGCGGGTTTCTCCTGGGCCTGTAATGCTACTTTTGATATTCCTAGTACCCTTTTCAGACAAAACGTGCAAACTTGTCAACTTATATGTTACATGCAAAGCAAAATAGAAATAGACCAAAAATGTACAATAACTGAAATAGTGAAAATGAAACATACAAAAAAAAATTTGTGAATGCGTTCACACATGGTATCTTGCATTAATTAGAAAGGTCATATTGTTAGCATCTTTTAAAATAAAAATGTATCAGCTTCTTTTGGAACATCTTCCAAAATCAAGTTGAAAACACATTTTGTAACAATAGTCCCAAAATGTAACATCCATTTATGATTAAGCAAAACCAGCCATTGGAGGGGAGAAAAAGAAAAGCATGAGAAAGTGCAAGAAAACATTCCATCATATTAAAAAAAACGTTTGGCACATGTACGCACACACACACAACTATGATTCAGGCCAGTTTGCAGCACACACACAATTTGTTTAAAAAAAAAAAAAAAAAAACACCCCTAACTACGCCATCTAGTTCAAACACTTATAAATTCCAACAATCATAAACCTGTGTGCCTGTGCGCAACCTTTTAGTGCAATCCCGCCTCCAACTCCAAACATAACTGGTTTGATAGAACAATTGAAAATTAGTTACAGTAGTTCACATGCATGGATTTTATTAATTATGATGCATGCAAGTTTTATATATGAGGCCTTATGTTGTCTTTTGCCAATCTAAAACCATGAGAAACATGGTGACATTACTCGTCCATGATTACACTCGCATTCACAGAGTTGGGTATACGCCGGCGCTAACCTGTTTACACCAGGACACACGGCGTAAACTGGCAAAAATATAGTTTATGCCACTTTGCGCTGGCATAAACTGGCGTAAAGTGGCATTAACCGGTGAAAATGGACTTAAAACATAGATTGAGCCAAGATTTCTTTGTCCAAAACTATATGTCAAAACAACATACTAGCTTTGAAGTTATTAAAGATCTGAGAAGTGGGAAAACTTCAAAAGATTCAATAACAAATATTAACACTAATAAATATTATATTTTGGAGTTATTAGTGTTTCACCTAACAATTCATTCTTTTTAAATTTAAGGTCAATCTAACAACTTTATGTCCACATTCATCCTTTTTTAAAATTTGTCAGTCTTTTTCAAATCCAGTTAAGTACATTTCTCTTTTTGTCATACTGATTTTAGGGAAATATGTTTGCACCAAAGAAAAACACAATAATTTGAGACTATGTAAAGTGGTCACATCCTAAAATTGACAGTATAACCATGCCAAATGGCTCCATTATGGTTTGAAAGAGATTCAACATGCTTGTAAAGGAATTCTAATATTTAAACGTGTTTTAACCATTGATTTAGCATATTTAAGGGTATTTGCCAGTTTACGCCACTTTTGTTGAATATAAATAACTTTTAGGGACTATTCTAACCATTTCAAACCCAAACTCAAGTTCATGGGTGGATTATCGATTTGGAAGAAAAGAAATCAAACAAGGTACAACTATAATTCTCATTTTTTCCTGTGCTACTGGACCCTTGGTTTTATAGTTTCAGGTACATATGGTGAGTAAGCCAGATAACAGTACAGCGAGTACATGTTCACATCCTGTGTACACTCGTCATCTTTTGCCATTAGTCACCCAAGACATTGTATCACCCAAAATCATTATAAATACAGACAAAACAAAACAGATAGCGTGACAAGTAGCTAGCTAATAAGAATTAGCTCATAACTGTCTGACTAAAGTACATTTTCTGGGCAGGGTGTGGGAAGTTTGGCATATATGAGCATGTTATGCTTAGTAGTTGGAATAAGATAAATGTAAGACAGGCCTACATGAACAGAAAGAAACATGTCTATTGTTCAAACATGTAAAGACTTAATTCAGTGACAGATTCAGCAGAAAATGCAAGTCGTTTGATCTTAATCTTTATCCAGCAGCCCTCTTACCTGCTGGTTCTTTTTTCCTTGCTTCTCTCAAACCCTAGTTTAGAACTGTGTGCTTTGAAAATGTGGAATAAATGTAGAACAAACAATCCATTGCCTATAGAGTTATGGAAAAAAAAAAAAAAAATTTGATAATACTGAAACATGAAAAATACACTACATAACATGCATGTGTATAAAATATTTCCTTGAAATAAAGAATAAAAATGATTTAATATACACCACTCCTGCAGCCAGTCTACATTTTTTGTTCATGTGTTCTTCCTCCCAGCTCTAAAAAAAAAAAAACACCAAGTTGCTAAACTTGAAATTAAGATAAAGTATGGGTGGAGCAGGTTTCCACAGTGGCCCAAAGGAAGCAGCGGTAGTTTACACAAATGCCAAGTAAAAGGTTACCCAGGCACCATACAGGACAGTTCAGCCAAGACAGACAACTGGTCAGCCTAGAAGGCACTGGTCATTTACAAGGCCTTTGGAATAGGTTTTATAAAATCAACATACATATCATGCTACTCCGTTTTAATAGTGTAGTAGTGTCACAAACAATTCAGGTAATGCAACAAATGAAACAAGACACAAACATGAGCAAGCAAAATTTTATAAAAATTAAGCTATATTGCGTCAGCTCCTGTTTAGTTTCCCTAAGAAAGAGGACAATAACCAGCTGCACTACTCCAGCATAAATTCCAAATTAAACTAGAAATGCTTCTAGATAGTAAAAAACTAACCAGTTTAAGGAAGCTCAACACTAAAAATTCAGTATCTGAACTGAACAGGGAAAAACAGGGTCTAAATATGAAAAGGACATGGTCACACTATTAAGACATGGCAATGTTACTGTGTTGTTTTTTTTGTAAGCACTGGTTTATAAGTGTTTCCCTTACTACTTTACATGCAACAGTAAAGACCTTTTTTCTGGCTAGCTAACATATTTGAATTCTTAACACAAATAAAATGGATGGAGAAAGGGGTGTGGATCTTCAAAGAAAAGAAAGGCACTGACAGGAGCAAACACGCAAGGCCTCCATAAACACACAAGGCCTGTTTTCACCTGTTACAACTCATAAGAAACAACCAGTCCAACCAACTCCTGATTAAAGGGAGGCGCCTCACTAGAAGGATCCAGCACATTCCATCAGTGTTCCTGTTCTGAGTTGAAACAGTCTATAAGCTTAGTGAACAGCTTAACTCACCTGGCACTTGAGAGAAAGGTCCAGCAGAGAATACGCCAAAGGCCTATGACACTCAATTAGTACAGAGGTCCAGAAAAAAAGCCAGAAAATAATAACCAGACCAGCTGAAGCTATACCAGCTAATAACACTGCCTCCAGAGTAGGAATGCAGATGAATATTCATTTAACTTTTTACTATTCGAATGTTCGTTTCTGTACAGCCGGCTTTCCTTGTGTGAAACTCACGCTTTTATTCGTTTTCAAACATCGCATCAAACAGGTAATTAAATCGTCATTAACACTAACAGGTGAAACAGCAATGTAACAATAAATTTCATTTCAAAAAGTTCTACTTCTACAAAGTCAAGGCATGTGGCCAGAGTGGCTGAAGCGGATGTTAAAGGATACAGCAGCACTAGCAGGCAGTAGCAGGCTAGCAGCAGCAGGT
>JABJVR010000035.1:16883668-16922353 GCA_025773905.1 Chitala chitala
CCCTTCAGTGGTTGTGGTCTTATTGGGAGGACATTTGAAAGCTTATTACAGTATCAAAAGCAATTCACCCTTTTTTCCCCCAGTCAGAGCGCAAAACCCCCCCCCCCCCCCCGAGTACTATAATCTTGTCCAAACCCCACTAAAAACACATACAAAGACATGTTCTTCTGTTGCTTTTAGCAAGGCTTGTGATGCTATATGGCAGCCAAAAGACCTCAATGTTCCAACATGATTATTAATATAATTTTCCCATCAAGAATCTTAGCTTATATACAAAGCGCTTAATTACAGTCCAAGAGAAGACTGAACTGTGCTCAAGTGTCCATGTTTACCTGTTCAACAATCTTTTCATAAGGTAGGCACAGTCATACTGGGACCTCAACAGGTAAGCACACCACAAACAAAAAGACATGTTTCCATGAACAAAGAAGAAAATAAATACTGAGTATTCCAAACAGAAAGATTTACCTTTGCTGGATTTCATAAAGAGAACCATAGGTAGCATGGAAAAGAAAGCTTCATTGTGTCACGGTGACTAAGAATTGAGTGTTAGTACTGAGGGCAAAAAGTATTTACATGGAAACAGCAGCAACCAGGAAATGAGGACAAATACCTAAGGAGAAATTGAGGACTATTCCAGTTTAACAGCTGTTCCAGATCTCTTAACAGAATTGACAAACCATGTGGATAAATACTTTCAACACTTGCTTCTCTGCAGTTCACCTTACATTTTCACTAAAGAAGTCAGTCAATAGCTAGGAGTTAAGGTACTGTACTTGTGATCAAAACATTCTGAAACCACTGCAGTGTTGCCCTATTTAAGGGAATCATTCACATTAAATGATGAATGACAGCATCCAGGTGCTTTGAGAGATATGTGCTTGCTCTATTCCACACATTAATGCATGCACAAATAAGTAAAACCTACAACTTAACATTCTTGACAAAATATGTACTTTACCATCTGTCAGCTGAAACAAGGTATCATGGAATGGTGTTACGTCATAATTTAGTTCAATTAGCCTTTTCAACTAGCAATCACTTCGCTCATATCTGTGAGTCACCAGGCAAAAAATGATGTCAAACCTAAAAAAGGTAATGGTAACAAAAACATCCACAAATGCATGCAAAATAGTCCAGAAACATGAGATCACTTTCACAAATCCATGCTAAATAATTCAATTGTTCACAAATTTTTGACATCAAAAAGATACACATTTATGGAATATGTTGGGAGCATTTGCGGATTTACATACATTTGTGCATTTTGCATGAAACATTTGTGGAGTGTGACCATGCATATTCGTGCACTTATTTCTGAAAGCCTTTCACAGTTTTAATTCCATAAACCAAAAATCCACATGCATTTCTTTGTGCATGTCTGATGCTTTATAAGGTTTAATATGCTTCAAGTATTTGACTTTGAAACTCCCTAAACCCACACACACACAGCTATTACTGGGATTTGTCCTTCCTGCCCTCAAATCCTGCCTGGCTTGATTACACTTTAATATTTAATGCATTCATTGCTATTACTGTAGCCATAGGCCAATACCTGATGCCCTAAGTACCAGACAAAGTCTCTTCAACTGTTCAAACGAAACCACAAAAACGAAATACATACACTCACGCACGCATGCACACACACACACACACACACACACACACACACACACACACACACACACACACGACTATGATGCAATTCAAAAAATTGACACAGTTTACATAAGGAAATAATGATGAAACCAAAAAGACTGATCTCTTTCCAATAATCTTACCCTTGTACAGTACTGAATATTATTTGAATTCCTAAACAGTCACTGGACAAGTGAATCTGATCAAATTTTAAAATTTGACACATCACAAGCACTCTCTTCCTAGCAATAAAACAGCAAACAGCACATCTATTTGCACTCAAAGAGCTCGTTGCACACCCGTGATCTTAACATGATCTTGGGCACAGCAGTTACCACAGACCTTTAATTCTTGGATAAGCAGCATTACATTGACTGAATTATTAGGGCTCCTGTAGCAATCTTTCAAAAATAAACATGCTAATACCACTAAATTTTTCTAACTCTGCTGGATGAGTTTAACATAACAGGTGAATTCCACCAGATCCCATAACTAAAGCATATTGTTCAAATTTCTGGGTCTGCATCTAGACAATGACCTAACCTGGGAAACCAACACCACCACACTGATCAAGACGGCATAGTAGCGATTCCACTTTCTGAGAGTCCTGAAAAACTACGCCCTGGCCAAAGAACTGCTGGTGTGCTTCTACAGATGCATTGTTGAAAGTGTACTGATGTATTGCATCCCAGTGCGATTTACCAGTTGTACTGCCCAGGAAAAGACAGCGCTCCAGAGGGTCATCGACACAGCACAGAAAATCAGCGGCTGGGCTCTCCTCTCCTTAGAGGAGCTGTTCAGGACCCGCTGCTATAGTAAAGCCTGCAGCATCCTGAAGGACCCATTCCATCCTGCATATCACCTGTCCCAACTGTTACCCTCAGGGACACGGTATAGGGCAATAAAAGCCAAAACAAACAGACTGAAAAACAGCACATACCCCAGGCCTGCTGCAATTACAAATGAACAAAATTTAATGGTAGTACATAGGTATTGTTTTTCTTATGTATACAATGAAATAACTTAGGCTGTTTTTTTGTCATAGTTATTTCAATGTGTCTTGCTCCTTTGCACTACACTGAATGGTTTGCACACAATTTCGTTGTACTTCTGTACAATGACAATAAAGGATTTTGATATTGTTCATATTGGTAACAATGTAGTTGTTTTTCAATATTAAAACAGAAAATTGACTCAAGAGCAACAGAATAGGAAAAGAGGGGGGGGAAAAAAAAAAAAAAAAAAAAAAAAAACATAAAAAGATACCCTGCATTGGTTAATCACAGCACCACAGTAACACCATGCAAAAAGATCCTGCAGGTTAGTGGACGTGACCAATTTGAAAGATAAAATATGAAAAACCCTCAGTCTCTCAGTGAGTTTCGTCTCATGGGGCCTGCATTAGGTGCATGAGAAGAACGTTGAAAAACAATCTAAAAATACAGCAATAACAGTACATCACCCTGCCAGTTACATTTCAAAGATAAATATGCATTTTCAATTTTGTTCAAATAACAACATGCTTTTAATCCTGTGACCTAACCAATGCAACTAATTTGCTACCCATTTATAGAACAGGATACAATACTGAACCCTTTATAACTGCATATCTTGCTGAAAGACCAATCTGCTTCCTCCTCCTGGGACTTTAACCTTTGTTGCAAACTCATTTCCTTAACCTCCAAAATGTCCATCACCTTTTACTTCCCTAAAAATACATCACCATATTTGCTCACTTTTTAAAGCCAGTTCCACAATAGCATTACAATCATAAACCATACGACTGTCATTATTTGTCGGTAACGAAAGCCTATCCAGTCAAGCCACATTAACTCACTTCAACAGAAATCTAACACAGATCTCTAAGGATAGACATCACACCCAGGCATGACAGCACCTGTTTTTGTGGAAGACGCAACAATACCTTGGTCACCCAAATGTGTTGGACCTGATAATAGTCAGATTCTCTCTCTCTCACTCACACACCAGATTTACCCCTTGCATTTTTACTGTTAATGTTAAATTAACAGTTTGCCTAACTTTTCTACCTGTCAGAATGAAAATGTCAAATAAGGTAACTTGCCTTGTACAAGGAAGACAGGAAAAAAAAAAAAATAACATCAAGATGATGCAAAGTACTTAGCATACAGCGAGAAAAACCGATTGCTATGATTTCTTGGTTGTAAAACTAGGAGCCATCCATAACATCAGACATCACAGATATCCCAAGGCACCATTAGCACAGCTAACCTTCATTACAGTACAGCGTACAGCCCTTTAAATCAGTTTCCTTCAGAAAATCGATACCTTTTGCCAATTTAAAATAAAAAGCCTTTCATTTTAACATGACACGATAAGTATGCACACATGGTAACGTTTACATTCAAATTATTTATTCTACCATTTGTACGAGTTGCACAGCATATGTATTACGCATATTTTGTCATTTTACTAAAAACTGCAGCATCTTACCAGTTCATCCAGGTTACGCATGTCACACAGTATTCTGTTCTGCTGCCAGGTGGTACAAGGGCCAGCAACGGGCTCTGACATGCTTTCTATCCCACAGAACCCTCTGTTTGGCGGACTTGACTGTCCAAGATTTTCTTGGTCCCGAATCTCCTCTTCGATCTCCTCCTCCAGCTGAATTAACATCGGAGCGAGCATACCTAATCTGGCCCCACGACGTGCCACTTCTAGCAGGCAAAGCACAAAATTTTTCTCGTTGCGCCTCTGCACCAAGTCGTTGGTCTCGAACATCAGCACGTCCTTTATTCCCAGCTCCTGTCTGCACCACGCGATGAAGTTAGACACATTGTCCCGGGCAAGAAAAGAACCCGGCACGATGTTGCGTGACTGAAAGACCACATCCTTACTTGGTATCCGCATGGAGTGAGCAGCGTCCGGGTACTCCTGCTGGAAGTCCAGCGCCGCGCTGTTCACGTTGTTGGCATGTTGACAGAGGACACAGCCAGTCTCCAGACATTCCATGAAATTGTCTGCCGATATATCCAGATCATAGAGCGTATTCAACCACTCCGCTAAGTCTTCCTTCATTGCATAAAGATATTCCTCGCTGGATTTGAACGGCCGAATACTTTTAGAAGCCGCGGACTGAATGTTACTTTGGTCAGCCATGTTATTCTTAAATCAGCCAGGATCCAAATCTCTTAACTAGAGCTACATAAAATCCATACATCATAAAGTACTACTTTTATATAAATCACCCGGATAAAACCTTGGCGTTTGTCCAGCAAAGGACTTGGTTAGAATAAAATCCTTTTTCGTTAGAAAAACGCATCGGTATTTGAAATGGTGCTTGGGTGCATTTTTCCAATAACAGCATTGCACTCGCATTCGGCGATGTCAACATCGCTCCTTCCCACCGATTTTTACCTGCGGGATTGACAAAAAGAAACCATCACAGTGGTTACCGATAATTAGTTTAAGACCACACCTGCTCCTAGATCCAGTCCTATTTATTTTGACCGGCATGCTGCATTAAAAACAAAATTGTAAACAAGCGTCCTATCTATACGCTCGGAAGTACCTCCCCTTTCATTTGGGTGAAACCACTGACACCTGCTCACTGATTAAAATACCGCATATATGGCGAGCTCGGTTATATGTAAAATATTGATCAGATTTTTAATCTTAACTGCATTAGGTTGTGCCATAAAAAGTCGACCTAGTGTAACTACGACAGGACAGCTGAGTGTCATACCTCGTTATGAACAGATAAACTCCAGTGGGAATTACAGGGAAACAAAAAAAAAAAAAAAAAACTTAACCCTGTGTGGGTTTTACTGAAAGACAACATGGAGACTGTAATAGATTTAAATTTGTTATAGAATACAATGTTCTATAGAGGCATTTTCTTACTTTGCCACATTGTTAAATCTGGGTGTGTTCTATACTTTAACCTTAACTTTTATCAAGCCTGGGTTAGTGACGACAACGCAGCTATAAATCGGGTCTCACTATTCAGAACTAACCAAATTTACTGGAGTTAAATGTAAATCAAATTATTTCAATAACTTGAATATAACGTACAATGAATATAACGTATAATGTTAAACACACAAGAACGAAAACGTTAAAACGTTTAGTTACTTTAAATGTTGGTTTACGTTAGAGGTACGGTCATTCTTCACCAAATCGAAAGCGTAATCCTGCCATGTAGGTTAATTGATATACCCCGATCCAAAGTTTAAGTTACCTTATATCCATTTCCTATAAAAACCGCAAACGAACGTTTTAACCCAAATGCATCATTTGAAGGAACTTTCTTTTGATTAAACTGACGTCACAATAAAAGTTGCCGAAATAACGCATACGAAGAAGTTCCACAGACTTTCTGACTAAAATTCAACGTACATTTAAATGTGTTTTACAATCTGAAACATGATAGCATACAAAATACAAAAACGGAGTGAATTGTTTTACATTACCATGTCTCGAATGCGTAAATGGCGTGAAACCGTAAATTTGAAGGTTATTTAGATAGCCGAAGTGGATATGAAACGCTGCTGTGCTAGAAGATCCACATCTCTCACATTCAGTCGTCTAAAATCAGTCTTTCAACGCAGCTGTTTGCTTGAACATACGAAGGTGCCCTCAGAAATGGCTAAAACCAACCGAAAGCAAACAGCTGCATTTCCGACAACACGCTTTCCCGCAACCATTCCCAGATGTCTCACCGATAGGTCCTTACTTTCATTGTTCAAATAGTTTCTTGCTCCATTTATACGTAGACGTTTCAAACGAGACGATTTATTACCAGTTGAAGAACACTCAGGAACACAGTTGTTTCGTGATTTAAAAAGTAAATAGTCAAGAAAGGGACATGCGTTGAAATTATCCTAGTCACGACAGCTGTGGGAAACCGGTGCATGTACGAAGTTAATACATAAGAGTGGATGGAACAGTTACGTTTAGTACCAGTTCAAATATTCCTTGTCATGGCGAGGTGATCGCGAGCCGGAATCTCTCACTTTCCGTTAAGAACCAGTTCGAACGCGAATCCTCGTGCGCAAAATAACTTACCCATTTAAACGTAACGGCTGTTAAATCGCAAAGGCGGTTATATTACAGTCGAAAAGATGAACCACCTTGTCTAACAAGTTTCACCAGTAGACGTTTTTCTTTTTGCCTTATTTCTGTATTACGGTTTCCGTCGCTCATATTAGCAAGTTTAGGATTAAAAAACCCACATCATACCAAATGGAAAATCCCTACATGAGTAATGGTAAACTATTTATGACCGTGGCAAGCCCCAACAGTATAGAGCAACAAAAGCTGCTAAACAGTTATGGATATGGGAAAACTGTTTTAGCGAAAGAGGAAGAGTAGTAGGATGTTCTTTTTTTAAACTTCCATTAATTCTATTCTGGGCTAAATTGTCCCACTGATGATGTCAGTTATTTTTCGGTAATTGACATTTATGTCACCCCTGTTAAACGGTTGTGGCGTACATCTATGAGCGCTCATGTTGGCCAGACATGACCTTTGCTCATATTTTGGCAATTTTTTAATATTAGTAGGACTTATTTTTATAAGTACTGTTACTCAGAATTTAAGATTTCGTGAGATGCATTTTCCCCTCTTCAAAACGAGATGTTTTATACCATTTTAAATTGCTTAGGGTTGTCGTTTCATTTTTCCCAACAAGGCAAACGAGGGCTGTTTTGATTTAAATGAAGCCGGTTGTTGCTTTAAGACGGGGAGAGGCGGGTGGAGACCGAGCTGGGTGAGGTCATTTGGGTTTGCAAAGCTGGATGAATCAGCTTTTCTGTGGCGCACTCACACTCTTCAGGCTCTGGGTGTAGCATGTGAAGAGATGGGTCTAGAACATCATCGATGCTCTAGATCAATTAAATGTCCGCACAACCTTCATGCATATGCGTTTCACATTAAAAAATTGTGCTAATACTCCAATACACGTGTTAAAATAACAGTCGATTTTTCCGAACCCAGCTAATGAAAAGCAAATTGGTGTAGAGAATGTAGACTGAAAGCCAAACAAGGTATTAAATAGCTATACTCCCACTCTTACTCGTAGTTATAACTGTTTTAGATATTGATTCGTCTGCTTCACAAGTGTCAAAAAGCTATGTGATCTTATCAACTGACACTGGAATAACATGAATGTGGTATCAGTTTCTAATTTCGGTGAACCGATAAACGACACTGAAAAAGATTAACGCATGTTTAAAAATATTAAGACGCTATTCAAATTTACACTTAAAATTCTATTTATTACACGTAGTGGCAAGTTTCAACGTCACATAATTCCCAAATGTTCAGGAAACCTCAAAGCATAAAAACGTCACTTCGTCTTCAGGGACAATATCAATCTCAGAGAAATAACTATATATGGGATTTCACTTGGGCCACTGCATTGTTGGAAAGCACTTGTTCGTGAGTTTGTGGTCAAGCCGTTACTGAACTGAAAACAACGACTTATCTAAAGACCAATCTCTTACTAAAATGAAACGCATATTTTTGACTGGGATACCCACATGCCCCATGCTGGTGACCGAACGACTCAGAAATGCAAAACATGCAGTACTAAAGTGCTGGAGGATACTGCCATCTCCTGACCAGAGTTCATTTTAAAACACAGTAGAGAACATTCAGTATTGTACTTCCAATTCAAACACGACATCAGTTATCATTTATTCGGTACTATCGGTCCAACAAATCCTCACACAAAATAAAATTAAACATTACTGAGAATTTTCACCTTCGAAAAAGGCCATCTGTAACAAACTGGGAAATTTGCAGTGTCACGTTTGAAACAAGGGACCATATTTAACCGTATGGACTCTGTTTTCTTCAGCTATTTTATCCAGCTACCAGAACACAACGCATTTACTGGAGGTTAGGAATTTGAGACTGTGAGACTACAAGGAACACATTAATACAAATCTAACACCACACATAAAAAAACCAGCCAATACAAATTGTTACAACAGATGTAGCAGTCTGCATGTTGCACTAAGCAGCTACCCTTTGTTTCATTTTCTAAGATTGGACACTGCTGGAGGTAACTTCATGAAAACAGATTTGGACCAACACTTTAACTGGCCTTTTCTTGAAACTTACATTGTCATAAAGGAATAATGCGTGTGTTAAGATAAGCAATACAAATAAAATAAAATAAAATAAAAAACAAAAGTCAGTGTGAAATGGGACTAAATGTACATTTTTAGAACCTACATGAAAAACACCATGCAAGCCTTTTTTTTTTTTGATGCAGCCGCATTCATCTATTACCAAAAATAAATCAAATACAATATAAAACCGAAAACTTACTAACAGCAGAGTAATGAAACTATGTGCTGACAATTCCCACAGTCCTTATATAAATATGGAATTACAGTTGTATACTTTTAAAAATAAACCCTGTACTAAATGGGAATTACTGTACACATGTGGTACCCTAATAAGGTCTGTCACGCCGGTCCTGACGATGGTCACCCCTGAAAGAAATACAGGAGAGATGTTAAGAATTTAAAGGGCCATTGCCTTTTAGCCATATTTTACACAAATTAAACTTATTTCTCAATGCCAGTACATAAATTCAGACCCACATAATATTTCAGTTAGAATTAAACTGGCAAGTAGTGGCCAAAGGTCATTCTATTCACTGCAGAAAAGTGGATTTTGGTTAACCAGAGATTGAAAAAAATTGCAGAGCTAACAGAATCCTTCTCTCCACACTTCAAAAAGCAAATTATACTGTCAATATAGAAATTAAAATAAAACAGTATTGAGAGCTGCTTATATCAATCATTATTTGACAGAACTTACTTCAGTTCCATTTTGCCAGGGGGTCCCATGCCTCTTCTGCCTCCTCTCCCACCCATTTGGTCCATTGGGGGGCCTCCACGATTACCCCCGCGGAATCCCCCTCTGTCCATGCCACGACCCCCCCGGAATCCACCACCGCGGTCTCCTCCTCCTCGACCACCTCGAAAGCCCCCTGGACTGCCAAGTCCTCCACGGTCCATGCCTCGTCCACCACGCATTCCTGGTCCACCCCGGCCCCTGTCGCCAACTGTGAAAGGGATGATATAAAGTAACTGTGGTGACTAAAGGACATTCAATGAGTTTAGTTACCACTGGCATTGTAGGGTGACACCATTCACTAGTGCAAAGAAAATCTTCATTACTGGCTAAATTGAAAGTATAACTTGGCACTCAGAGTGCCTGGACTTCACCTGACCAGCACAATAACACTTCTTTACTTGAAGGGCTTGTAAAACAAAGTCCAAATGCAGAAGGACATTAAAAGTAGCCTGAGCATGCAGCATGGTCTTGACATTTCTCAGTATATCTCTAAAGCATATACCTGAAGGCCCAAATGGAGGTGGGCCAAATCCCTCAGGTTTGGGAGCTTTGCACTGGTTACACTCAGTCCTCCAGGCAAAATTTTGATTTCCACAGTTCCTGCAAAGGTGAACATCATGTACAGTAAGTTCTACTTTCTGTACTGTTTGTATTGTAATCTGTGAGCAGTAACACACAGCAAGCTGTGGTCTGAAGTTCTTGTAGGACAGCACACTCACGGATTGGGACACTGCCAGTCTCCTGCCCTTGGCTGCATGCTTCCTCCAGAGGGTCGACCTTGACCCAGTCCACGGGGGCCACCCCGAGGCATAAATCCTCCTTGGTCATTACCTCCTCGGCCCATCATACCTGCAGAAGCACAGTGGGCCCAATTACTCCTGAGCACGTGACTTTGCCTCACCCATCATGGCATAAAAATTCATACAGGTGTGCTGCATACCACCGCGACCCATTATGCCCCGGCCATCTCGCATAGGCATGCCCCCGCGCATGAAGGGCATCATGGGTTTACGGCGTGCCATGGACACCTTCAGCTTTTTCCCTTGGAAATCTTTTCCTGTGGAGAGTGAGTTTAAATTTAGTAGGGGAATAAAACTGGGGTGCTCATCATATCTGCCATTTTAAAATCTCCCACTATCTGTTGTTTGTATTGGCTTTGGAAAATGTTGTCATTAATCATGACAGAGAAAACATGTAGTATGAAAACTTACTTATTCTAAACTCTGATTTAAAGTATTAAGTTTCATGACATCAAATATACAGACATTACAATCAGTTTTACAAATCAACCAGTTTCAGCTGCACTCTACAATCAACAACTTAGTTTTGTTGCATTTCAGTCCAAATACATACAATAAAACCAAAAGAACTCTAGAGAACCTCCACAAACACAAATACTACATAGGTGCCTTTTACAGAGGTCATCCATGCATTAAGATGACTAGTTATCTCCCTGAATCATCATGTTAATTACCACATGCCAGAATCAAACTTACCATCAAACCACTCCACAGCAGCTTTGGCACTGGGCGGGTCTTCGTAGGACAGGGTGGCATCTCCTTTGGGTTTGCCTGTCTCCTTGTCCATATAGATGTTAATGGCTGGCTGACCCAGTCGCTTGTTCATCTGTTAAACAGGCAGAACCAATTGACTCAGGTGACATGGCTTTAAACCACTGCATCTTATTTAATAGTGGTTGAGACAACAGTATCTAGATGTAAAACCAAGATACAGCAACAGTGAAAAAGCACTGAATTTTCTACTTACTCTAATGACTCCACAGTGCTTGAAAAAGTCAGCAAGCTCGTCAAGGGTGGCGTTTTCTGTAAGCCCAGTGATGTAAATTGTACTGTTCTCTGAGTCATCCTGTTCATCAGGGCATGCTGTGAACAAAGCATTGACAAGTTCACCAAAAAGGTTTGGTGGGGCAAGCCTCAGCAGGCCACGGGCAGAGAACGTATGTAGGCAGTCACAACACTACAGTCACTTACCCAAGTCTCGCTCTGGTCTGTCGTTCATCGGTCCTGTTGTCCATCGAGAGAGAGAGAGGAGAGAAAACAAGTCAGTGTTTGCCACCCAAGCCCTACACCTTGGTATAATTCTATCATGTGCATTGTTAGATCCAACCAGACACACTTACTCTCCCAAGGCTGATGAAGCCTTTTGGAAAGAAAACCTTGTTTTGTTGCACCATTTATACCAAAAAAAGTAGATTCATCTAAAACAACTCAAAATAGACCCAATTAAATGTACCATAATTTTTTTTTAGAAAAATAACCACTGAAAACCACGTACCAGATGTTCAAAATGGGACACATTTTTAAATAAAGCCTTTTAACTCTAAAGCACACCCATTTTGGATGGTATGTGATTGCTAAAATTTCAGTATGAGATTTCACTCGTTACCTTGTTTGCAATTTGCACAGATAAAAATATTCCTCAAAATTGAAATTTTGTACCATTCCCTCCGAAGTTTAGAACAGAACCCCTTAGTCTTATTAAAAAATGCAATTGCCGGCAGTACCTTTTATCTACAATATACACATGTACACCAATGGAAAAAGTTTAACGCTCAGATGTTAATCTAGTGAATCGTCTCATTTGTACTAGCCAGTTTAATGCTCAATAACTTACCACCAGGCTTAATGAAGCCACCTCTGTCTCCAGCGATGCTGGGGAAATAAACGGAGATATGAAGGCGATTTCCCTCTAAAGAGCCACATCCAGTACCTCAAGCCCAGCAGGATGTGGGGGTGGGGTGGGGGCTATGAGGACTGGGCTTCACACAGCTCTTACTAGCTCTTAACATCCCCAAATGACAGTTTTTTTTTTAAATACAGAGGACTTTTTGAACTTGAACATGGTTAAGTAAACGTCTGAGGAAGGGGGGGGTTTACACTTGTCTCACTGTGGCTTTTTTATAAGCCATTCTTCAGAATATAGTGGCTTCACAGTATAGCGTACCTTCACATAAGGGAAGTGTCAATCTTTATTACCTTGTTTGGGGACGGGGGACCCCAGCAATTTGTACAGCAGAAAAAAGGGACATTATTTCAGACGCATCTCTTACATGAACATGATCTCCTAACTAAATTCAAGTGACAATAAAAAATTTAGTCTGCTAAACTGAAAAAGTATACTCTACCAACTACTGCATATTTATAAGGATTACAGTCACTGAAAGAAATGCATCTGAAATAACTGCTTACAAAAAAAAGACATCCAGTTTTCACATGAAAATACACCAGATACACTTTTTTTTACAAAGAGTTTTGTTGAAATTACACAATTCTAAAACACAAAATGTTCAACACCTTGTTACAATATCCATTAAAAGTTACAAAAATTACATTTTCCTTTTTTTTTTTTTTTTGCTTAAAGAGACAGACTTTGTACACTTAACACATTTGTCATTTAAATTGCAGATTCGATTCTCTAAGTCCCCACTGTTCATTACGCTGCCGGCTGAGTACTGAGTACTGGTACTTTATAAGTATTGCTGTGTTTACATGGCTCTCACTTTGTTACCTGTGGCATATAAATGCGACAAAGCATGTTAAGAGAAGTTTGCAAAAAAACGACATCACAAAAACATATGCATTTCATCTACATTTCAAAGGCCACACTAACTGGTATGTGCGCCATGGCGCAAGGTGAAAGCATGTCACGCTAAAGGCTGCCTGAGTCAGGGACGCATCACCTGGCCCACTACTTCGCCAATCCTCAACTGTGGTCACCAGCTGGGAGAACCACACCACATGCTGCTGATATCTGGAATACTGGACATGAACCTCTGCAGCAGCCACCTCATCACTCTACACCTCCCACTGGTGACAGTGAATCCAGTCTAAACAGTACATTAAATTACAAATAACATTACTGCGTTCATACACAAAATGGTTTTTAAGTGACAGTGCTTTCACCATTTTAAAACCTGAATTATATTTCCCAGAACATAGGTGAACCCCATAAAACCACAATTTTTTTCCCCTTCTGGTAATTTTGCAGAGTGTCTCTGGCAACCATAAGAATGAATACATACTCATTCATACTCATCTTGAGTAGAAGATGCAAATTTATCTATCTAGTGGGGTTTCACCAGTAAACATTTCTTTAAAACCCTTCAATATATGCAGGATGCTACAGAAATACTATTAATGTCTACCAAACAAAGGTCCTGTGGGTTTACTCTACTTACCCTTTAAAATTAACTTCACCCCATAAAATCAAGTGTCTGAAAAAACCAGTAAGATTCAGGGAAGTGCTGCCTATAATACAATCAAAGGCAAAAAAAAAAAAAAATCCCATACACAGCTGCTTTATCCTGTAGCATCCAGCATAGTGGAAGAACTAGAGCAAACAT
The DNA here is from genome assembly GCA_025773905.1 of Chitala chitala. Taxonomy (NCBI): domain Eukaryota; kingdom Metazoa; phylum Chordata; class Actinopteri; order Osteoglossiformes; family Notopteridae; genus Chitala; species Chitala chitala. Next base: position 16,897,524 of record JABJVR010000035.1, read on the forward strand.
CCTCAGAAGATGAAAGATAATCGCTGACAGCCTTTAATATACGAATGTGCTCCAAGGCAGTAAGTAAATAAATAAATAAATAAATTCAAACCTAAATGAACGATTGTACAGAGGGCAGGCTGAATGTGCAACAGCGACTCCTACTGGATGTTTGCTCCAGCTCTTTAATCTCTGACACTACCCTTCTTACCTTTGGCCATACAGCAGCAGGGCTGGAAGTGTCACTTTATGAAAAGCTTTGGGACAGCCACAGAGTGGTCACAAAAATAAATAAATAAAAATTCACTGAAAAAATGCAAAAGGGCAGAGCTCTCTGGAAGAAGGACAAAAGCCATGATAAAAAAAAAGGGTGAGGGAGATCAGGAGCCTAGCAACATGACCTCCAGCCCTGTGCAACATTGGCCCCAGCTCCTGCATGTGGGAAGAAGAGGAGTGAGCAGTGCGGATCACAAGTGACACTTACCCCATGCCCCCACGGCTCATTCCCCCACGAACTCCCCCGCCGGGCACCATGCCGCCTCTGTCGAACCCACCACGCCCACGGCCCCTGCTCTCCCCTGGTCCTGGAAAGCCGCCTGGCTCAGCCCCAGGATAAGCAGGGCGCTCCTGTCTGTAGTTACCTGTGTGGGAAAGAGAGCACCTGTCAAAATCCAAAACTACAGCATGTTATACGTTATCATCTACACACCCCAGCTGTGCGTGTGCCTTACACTGAATTTTTTACATAGGAGTGAACTTACATTTTCACAAAAAACCCATGAACAGATATTAGTGAACAGTGACAAATTTAGGGGGGAGGGGTACAAACTTGCTTTTTAAAAAAATGGCACTGTAAGCCCCAGATTCAAGTGTTCCTTAAAGCACATTGCAAGGCAGGTGACACTTCAAACCACACTCCACACCTATGGTGGCCAACACATATTAGCAAAAACAAACAACATAGAACATTACACACTTAGGAATACAACAGTGCTAACATATACATTAAATTACCTTTAACATTAACACAGTGGAACATGCACAATTAATGTTCTCAGAATCTGTCAACTAGCAAGAAATGCTGGTTATAGTGCTGGTCGCTACATTACGTAAAAATTAAGTTGCAACTATGCAACAACCAGTGGATGATCAATAACAGATTATTAGTGATATAACAGAAGAGGCATATTTTAGAACACAAAATTAGCAATAAAATGTTTGTAATATGAGTGAAAAGTGATTACTGATAAATAAAATGTAAATTTCCTTGCATACTCTGAATAAAATGTTCTTTTGGATTAACAAAAATATATGCACATTGGTTTCCCGTGATTATGTGGATTGAATATAAATCCTCAATTTTTAGGAAATTGTCCTTTCTGTGTTCTTTGTGAACCATTCAGAAACACAATTTTATTATTAATGATTATGTAGTGTCATAGTAGATGTGTCCGTTTCTAAAAGATGTAACGAAGCACTCGACTGACAATACGGTGATACTGGGTTCATGATTTGATTTTCTCATGATATCCAAAGCAAAATTCAAATGGAAAAACTTCTTCAATATAAAGAACAAGGTCCCCTGAATTACTACATAGCCTGAAAGAAATAGAAGTTGTACTTTGATTGTCATGCTCTATCTAGCCTTTCAGAAATGCATGATGGCAGTGCATTTGCTTTTACCGTTTGGATGCATCATCCTGTTTCAATGGACTTTTCCCCCACTGCTCATATTTATAGAGCTCATATTTATAGCACATAAGGGTACTGCAAACAAAGCTGGAGAATAAACAGCACGCATATATAGCTAGCATAAGCTTAAAAAACCACACTGAAACACATGGTATTTAAAAATGGTCTCAATATCTTTACATAGAAAATGGAAATGTTAATGCTAAAAATAGTCATACATTTAACTCTCACTCTAATTGTGCTAACTATAGTAACGGTAGCAAAGTCAAGCCACGAGTCTAGTCTATACCCATGTCACATCTGGTTTCTAGGGCTGGAATGCACCACTTTAAATTTTAACGGATCGTCTGCAACATGTAAATCAATCCCACACTGGACAGGCTTCCTAAGCTTTGGAAGCATTCTTTGGATCAAAACCAGCTTCCAGATTCCAGGAATGACTAAGAGACTACTGCAATAACCCAAACATACAGTGTGGTTTACAAACATGCCACGTCAAAGCAGGCTTCAGTTTACTTAGTACTCCACTACATGTCAAAGAACTGAGCAGCAGACAAAACTCAGTACATTAAACAGTGAAGAGCACCAGAAAACACCACATTCAGAGTGCCTGCGAATGCAGAAAGAGTAGGGTGAGAAGAAGGATGAAGGCTTACTGTACTGGCTGGCCTGGTTATAAGAGCTTTGCTGTCCATAGCTGCTACCCTGCTGGCCATATGGGTTGCTGGACGGCGGCTGCCCATAGGAGCTGGAAGGTGGGCCATAGCTAGATGCTGTCGGGGGCTGCTGCTGCTGTGGTGGTGGCTGCTGTTGCTGCTGGTAACCACCCTGCTGGCTATAACCACCCTGCTGGCCATATCCACTCTGCTGACCCTGGTATCCTCCCTGCTGCTGGGGCTGCTGGCCGTAGCCACTAGGCTGGGAGTAGGAAGTCTGCTCATAGCTTGAGGACTGGCTGCTGCTGCCATAGCTACAGCAATGAAAGACAAAAAGGGGCTCCTGGTTAGGACAGAAAGAGCTCCATCTGAAGGAGGGAACAATTCACTGAACCGAATATGTATTCAGCTTCTCCTGTCAAGCTGTCTTTCAACATGCTTAAAAAAACATTTAAGGATAATTAGATGCATAATAAAAACCCTAAAAGCGAGGTCTAGCTCTCTGGAACAAACACAAGGTGGACTGAAAACACCTGTACAGACAAAATGAAACAGGCAGGGGTTAACAATCGACAATTTTTTTTTTTCCCCCCCAAATAACAGCATCTCCCAATGGTCCTGTAAATATGACTCCTACAAGCACAAACAGGTACTCTACCGCACTGCAATCCTCCTCAGCAATTGTGTCCAACACCAGAAGAGCCAGGTGAGACAGGTGCTGTAGTAAGGCTCTTACTTGGGGCACCAGGGTCCATATACATGGGTGATAATTACCTGGAGCTGGGGTAGGAAGGCTGGGAGGAGCCTGACTGCAGAGGATAGGAGCCAGGCACCTGGGAGTATGAGTAATTACTCTGCCCGTACCCCTGGCTATAGGCAGACGGGTTTGAAGGGGCCTGTGGCATCTCCGGAACCTTGCTCATTTCCTGTGCTCTAAAAGTTAAATTAGCAGTCAGGGTAAGGGCTTCCAGCACTGAGCACACAGACTAACGAACAATACTGTGTTTATTCAAACACATGACCAAAAGAGAGCAAAATGTATCAATAGAGCCAAAATTCCACAGGTGGAGACAGCTATACTGATGCACAGTGTTCAACTGGAGCTGAACATTTAGCCACTACTGTCAAACAGCAGCGGGAGCTGAGAAACAGTGGTAGTCTGAGCTTGAGGATGAGACCCAGAGAGGGAGTGAAGCTAAGACAATTACCTGGGGGCTGCAGCCGAAGAGGCCTGCTGGCCATAACCTGTGTATGCAGACTGAGCCCCATAGCCCTGCTGTGCCCCATAGGATGTCTGGGAAGTGGGCGTAGTTGGGGGAGCGGCATCATAGCTGTTGGCTCCATACCCCTGTCCGGGCTGGCTGTAGCCTTGGGTGGCTGCCGCAGGGGCAGGGGTGTACCCACCTTCAATGAAGAGGAACCAAAGGATAAGTACCAAGGAAGTGGGAGGGATACAGCTTATATCTTGACCACTCAATCACCATGGGCAGATCCCAAGACCGAAACGTAAACTAGTTTTAGGAAGGGGGGGGGGGGGGTTTCAAACAGCCCTACTGTCATGGAATTCTATTTGGGTTATTACACAATAACAATCAGTTATTCTCTGCTTTTGCCCCAGCTCAACTCAGATCCATTTATTTTTTATAAAGCACCTTTCACAACAAAGTTGCCCCAAGGCAATGTACACATACATAACACATCTTGCTTTAAGGATTTCGGTACCTAAAACTTTAACATTATCCTCCATAGCCAAGAATTTGAACTTGGGGTATTTTAAACAAAACATTCAACTGGTTAAAATATAAGCAGTTTAAGTTTTAGTCATGAGATCAGGTTGAGCTACAATATTTATGATAGAGAAAAAGGGCCTATTTTGATGACGTTTCTTCCATTGCCCAAATGTAGATGTTAACATTTAGTAATGGAAAAAATTATTCCCAAGTAAGTTTCCATTACTACATATAATCTAAAAATCAGCAATAAAACTTAAATGCTTGATATCCCTTTGATACCACAAAAGAAACAATACTTTCTCTGCAAGGAAAGTATCAAAATTTATCAGAACCTTAAGATGTACTGAAATGGAATGAGATACATGCAACTGTACTTTGCCCAAACCTGCAGTTGTCCCTTCTGCAGAAGGATGGCAGTAGCAAAGGAGCGAGAGGGCAAATTAAAACAAAACACTGATAAAAACACTGACTTTTATACCGTGTTTAACATCTGAGACCATACAATCAGAAACGCATTACCAAGCAGACACATAGCAACCACAGTTCTGCCCTGAGAGCCTATCACATGGTTAGGCAGGTGACAACAACCAAATGGTCAATGGCCGGGAAACTCACCAGACGTTGGGTGCCCATAGGAGGACCCATAAGCCTGCTGGGTGTAGCCTCCAGTGGAAGGTGTGCTCTGCGTATAACCAGAATCGGCGGGTTGTCCATAAGAGCTGTACCCTTGTTGACCATATGACTGCTGTTAAAAAGAACAAAAAATAAAACCACCACATCTGTCAGCAACTATAGTTCAAGAAGATCAATCTTCACGCAATAAATCGGTCTGTTGAAAACACAAACACTTCTGGGAAAACACAGGAGTTTCAAACCACTATGACAGATGAGTAAATGTTCATTAAAAAAAACACTGTTCTTAACCCTGGAACAGCTTCCTAATGACCACAATGTCAGTAAGAATAAGCCCATTATTCAAGGACATCACAACAGTATCTAATTTTTTTTACTTTACATCTGCAAGCATAACGGAAATTGTGTAACCTGGGTACTTTGTCCATAGGCCTGAGACGGTTGGGTCCCATAAGAGCCATACCTAAACAGGAAGAATAAGGTAATTAGAATCCACTAAATATGGTGTCAACTTTTACACCACCTGACACATTTCCAGTAAAACCTAAACAGATCACAGCATGAAAATGGCTTAAATGCCATTTATCTGGTGAATACAACTGCATACAGAGTAAAAGTCAATAATGTGCTTCACATGATAAAAATATAAAAGCCACAGGCCTCTTAGAAATAAAATGAACAAAAGAAACAACTGATTTACAATGGTTACTTACCCTTGCTGGGCAGCACCCTGGTTGTAGGTACTATAATCTTCAAAAAAAAAAAAAACTTATTACAAACGGATCAACTGAAAATACATATATGTATGTTTATCTTGCTCAAAACACTCTTGCATTGTCTTGTTCAGGTTATACCAGTCATTAACGGATCAACAAACTCACACAGCCGGGGGGGGGGGAGCAATAGCAAAATGGGGCATTAAAAAACGTGAGCTATTTCCTGCGCCAGGGAACACAGGGTAATGATCTTGTCTCCGTGCTTTCGCGTGTTGCTTAAGTAACGCGCGGCTTGTGACCTAAGCTAAAAATATATGTACTACGGAGACCTAAACCGCTGTTTTAACATGTTCTAAACCCTTCAAGTTACGTTTTATATAGCAAACGTGTGTTTTCGGGTGAAAAAAAGCTAATTCAAACAAAAGTCGCAAATCAAGCCCTTTCGCTCAAAGCCACATGTTTTACTGTTTTTTTTTTCCCCTCGGGATACTATACATCAGTATTTTACGTTCCCTCTATTAAATCAGTTATTTGGTTTCTACTAATTTCGCTCCCATCAATGTAAAATGAATAGCGATCGGGTATTATAAAAATCATATAAATTTAATAGGAAATAACCGAAATGCCTTTTTGTCTCAGCGGCTGTTAATCATTACGCACTTTAAAATACAACGCAGTGCTATGGCGCCGGATGGAGTACATGAACATAAAAGGTATGCCTATATAAATACCCATATCACTAGGTTGGTAATGTGTGACACGGACCCGTTTAAGTTCTTCCATCAGTGGGCCAGGACTCGAACTAACACAAGCATTTCCGTGGGCACAACAGCAAGTACGGTACACGCTTTACTCTGTGTGGGAATTTGATAGCCGAACAATAGCACAAGTGTGTGCCACACTCTGTTCGGCCTGCGGGATTTTCACAAACGGACAGCAGCATTACGGCGTGGGGCATTTTGTGAGCTTCGTTTATTTTCACGGCCGGACAGTAGCTTACAAACTTGCTAGCCAAGCTAGCGGAACACGTCAACCCCTTAAGTCTAAAATCAATTCATCAGACCACCACATCCTGTTCTAATAAGCATTTATTTTTGCATATGTTCAATAAATATTTGAACAAAATATACATTTTTTGCGAATTTAATTTAAATGGTAAAAAATTAAAACAGGCGGCCGGTAAAGCCTTCATTTTGCCCGCCTTTAACACTCTTGGCAGTTTGTATACGTATTGCTTGACTAAACCATAACAATACAGTTAAATATCGTGGATAGCAATAATAACTATTTAAATCACACCCAAATCATTATCGCCTTAACTAATAAATGTTTAACAATGAAATACAAATGGCTTACCAGTCGTTGACGCCATTTCGCATTACTCAGTATGCTCACAAGAGCGCGTGCGCTGAGTTGGAACGCCGGCATCTTCCATTTTTTTTTTTAAAGGGGTTCAACATTATAAATGTATGTTGCCACTCTTATGTTTTGCATTATGGTAAATATTATTTAATTTAAAATGGCTCAGATATTTTAATTAAAATTTTATATACTTATATTATTGATAAATATTCTCAATATGTCAAAGTAAAGTAAAGAAAATGAATGGAATATTCCACATTGACGTAATACAAGATAGGGGCCGTCAGTGAATGTTATATAACATGGATACATACATTCAGAAATACCGTAATTAATTTCTGTGAAAGTGAAAACTGAAAGCAAATTTATGTTTATTCGTATGTTTTGTTGTAAGCAAAATAATAATAGTAATCATAAAAATAAAATTTGATAGTTTTTTTTTAAACATTGCTGGATGCCCGAACTACTTTGCAAAGAAAATACAATTATTTTAAGTCGGTGCCTAGGCTGTACAGTGTTTTCATAGTAACGTTTTATGTATACTGAAACACTTGTTGACACATTTCGAGAAATAATAGCGTATATTGACTAAACATTTTTGCTACATATATAAAGGAGTACTATAAAACATAGGGTGTGTAAAAGTGTTCAGAGTTTGCTTTACATAGTATTCTATTTTAGGTGTAATGATTTTGTGAGAAATTTTTCCTACAGCAAGTTGTGAACGGATAATGGAACCGTATTTATTAATATACAATGTTTAATCATTTAGACTCAATATGTTCTTGCTTTGGGTCGAATCGATCTGGTTTCCCACTGGGCACTGCGATTTTATTAACTTTAATTTTGTCGGTATGGTTTGGTGGTATTCAATTCAGTTTGTGTATTAGCTCGGATTCAACACCGCCGGGATTCCAAGGTGAACTATATTTTTCTGCTGCATACCTGCTTTAAAAAAAAAAGTTCTTATGCTGACAAAATGCGACCCTTTTCATTTCAGTGCACCGGCTGTCACTTCATGCCCTCGGCCACGCAGAGCTCTCTTCCCTGCTCTATAGTTCCGCTCTTCTGCTGTTGATCGGTCGGTGCCAGGAGAGACGGTGGGGTACTGTGGCTTTCCTGGGTTTGTCTGTCCTATCAACAGTCCTCCCGGTGCTGCTGTACTCTGTTATCATCTTGGTCAACGGCAAGGAAACTGGTCAGATTTGTGGTTATTCCGCCACTCACCTGACCATGTTTACAGCTCAGTGTCGTAACATGAGGCAGAGGCGGCTGGTTCGTTGGACTCCACTGTGGTTACTTCCCCCGTCTCTTTTGCTCCTAAACCTTTTCCTGCTACCCAACCCTTCCGTTCTGCTTCACGCATGTGCCATCGTAGTGGGACTTTGTTGTATCCTTTTGACACTTTTCTGCCCCGAACAAACCACGTTATATCTAAGCGCGCAAATTGTTTGTAGATAATTTTGACAAAAGAAGCATGGCATCTTCCATACAAACAAAATGTTTTCCTCAGCATTATGTCACAGACACGCCATCTATGATCAAATGGCTTCAGCAGGCCGAGGTGTTTTTATGCAGGGGTCTGCTGCCTGTCTGGGCATTTGTGGCTACATTCCCCGGGGAGCTGCTTCCCAGCAGCAGCAGTGTAGAGAGGTACTTGGATACAGACTGTGTATTGCCTGCTTTATATAGATGTGGTACAAACAAACAGTTACAGGTCAAACAGGGCTCCATCAGATAAATTTGTTAGATTACAAGTCAGAACTAAATATGTTTTTAAAATGTGAATTAATATAAATGGAAAGAAATGGATATCGAACTCTGTACTTTGTGCTGTAGACTGGTGCCATTCCCTGGACAGCCAGCTCATTGTGAGAGCCAGCACCCCACACCCCTAGCACCACAGATGCCCCTTGCACCTGACTGGATGGAGATGAGAACCACCGCTGCACTAGAGGCTCAGCTTTTTGACGAGGAGCTGTTGAAGGCTGGCATATTGGCCTCAATTCAGGACACTTCTGAGGGAATAGGGGAAAAAGTAATCGTCCCCAAGTCTTCTGTATCGTCTTTACGGTGAGTCCTCGCATACATTTAATACAAGGTTTTCTTGTCTTCCTGTAGGAATATCATGCAGGCTGACTTTTGTTCAAGTTAAATTTTAAATTTAGATTCAGCTCAGTTGTAGCTAGTACAAAATACACCTGGTGCAGAAATCTTGGATTATGGGATCTTGTGAAAAGTTGTTCTTTCTGTCCAGGCTACAGCAACTGGAACAAATGGGCTTTCCCACAGAAAAGGCAGTGGTGGCCCTGGCAGCCACAGGGAGGCTGGACGGAGCCATTTCCCTGCTGATTGACGACCGTGTAGGGGAGGAAGCTGTGGTGATGTCCAAGGGCAGAAGGCCAGCTGTGCTAGGTGGAGAATGAGAGGGATCACAATTTCCATCCCAATATTAAGGGGGAAGGGTTAATATGGCTGCTTAGAATTGCAAGGAACTGCACTGCCTTTTAGGAGAATTCTAGCCTGTGACCACTATATTGACAGCAGTTCTGGGTGAGCAGTCTCAGTCAACCATATTGAAAATGGAACTCAGAATGAAAACAGCAACAAGCCACATACATTAAGTGACAAAGGACTCTGTGTATTAATGGCCAAATATAACAATTTTTGCAATTGTAAGTGGACTCGTTTTGAAGTTTTGGTTCACTGTCAGCTTCAGTATTTTGTGCTGCCATCAGGCTGCAAAAATAAAATGCTTCAGTCATGTTTTAAAAAAAAAAATTTATTTACCAACAATCTGGAAGACTCCACAGCATGATGACCGACATTTGCATACAAAGTTAAATGAGCCAAGACAACAAATACATGTGACGTTACATACATTGGCTTCAGAACAAGGAACAGCAGCTGCTAAATGATTAACATTAAATATCTCGCACAATCAGACTGCATAAGTGAAAGAGCAAACAATTAGAAAGGTTTTACCACAGAAGCATAATTAATCTAATTGGCTTATATAACAGCAATAGTGGTAGGAAAGATACACTGCAAAGAAGAGATATTCAAGTTGCATATTTTTTAATCCTCTTCCACTGGTTTGTTTGAAGTTGTCATAGACACAAGCGTCCCTGACAGTTTTCTGATCTTCTGCCAAAACATGGCATTTGGATGGTGTGTTTCTATGTGAACAACTTACTTTAGGTCACCTTTTGTGTGCATGAGAGTGAAAAGGTGGCTCTTGTGGACAATTTGTGGTAGTGGTTTGTGTGTACTAAACAGATCACAGAACCCCTTCCTTTCCCATGGAATGGAGTAGTGCACATTCTGGATCTTTGCTGTGGATGTTTTCATTTAGTGACTGGATGTAGGAGTCTACAGTTTAACTTTGGACCCCGAAATAATAGCAGAAGAGCATCCCTGCCTTCAACGACTGGCCCTCTCCCACTGGGAAGATGGTACCAGCTGTTCACGCTGTAGTACATTGCAAAGGGGAAGAGAAGATAACAATAAAAGAAATACAGGAAGAGGTTTTGTGTTTTCATTTTCTGCTGATTCCTCACGGTCATCACATTTAAATAAACTATCCACAAAAGGTCCTGAAACAAAGTCCCCACAAGCCTGGTCCAAGCTCTATGTTCTGAGTTTTTTTTCCCCCCCATCTACCTTATCTACTATCACAGAGCTGTGACCATTGTGTCCCATTTTTTGGGACTCCTTACCTTGGGAGTTCACCTTTCAAAATGGTTTTTCAACAGTCAGACATAGTTCTTGGACGTCTTACCATTCCTTCCTTGTGCTGAAAGGATGAGATGATAGAAGCTGCAGTGAGGCTGGGATTGCAGGGTGTGATGCGCATTGGAGGCCATGTGAAATCTTCCCTGAGGCATCCGATCATCATGAGGCAGAGGATGGGACATGGGCCATCACAGTCTACATCAGTGGGTGGAGTCAGGGAGATGGGGAACGTCTGAGGTGCAAACCAGTTTGGGAGGTGTGCGCCCTGCCACTGGGACTACATCCCCTGTCTCTCAGCATCCTGGGAAAGCAGAGGAGGGGCAGCGGCCCGATACAGACGAAGCCCTGACCGCTTGTCTCTGTAGAACCCAGGGGATGGGGTGCTGAAAGTTCCATCTCCTGAGCCCAGGTCTGGTTCTGTTGAAGAAACAACACTTGAGCTGACCTGTATCATAGCTACAACTTTATTAACAATGGGTCCCCTTTCATTGACAGTGTAGGCCTCATTGGTGGTGTGAGAGGTCCACATGTCACTGGACTCATACATACTGCCTGTGTAGGGGACAAATGTGAAACGTGGAAATAAAGAGTAGTAGAAAAATTCAGTACCATTCAATAAAAAAACATTCCTAGGCCAGCTGGTAGGAAAAAGCAATCTGGCCCACCATCCTTTGCACTGAGGTTTCGTAATGCTGGTATACATGTTATCTGGACATGCAGGCACCTGTCACCGATCCAGGAACTTAGTCTGAATGACACAGATTCAGTAAGAGGCATAATCATCTCAAATACATGTCAGTGAATGGAACCTGAGGAGATAAGTTTACCTGGCCAGATGATGGCTTCCAGCAGCGTCACCCTGCGAGCCAGAAGCTCCAGGTCAGCCTGCATTTCACGGAACATCTGCAAACTAATGTCCTATCAGAGATTGAGAACGGTGACAAGGGTGGGCACGAGGTGCGGGGGAGGGAGGACCCAGAGTGCCGTTGTCCTGGGGCGGTCTGATGACATCTCCCCACCCGTGCCTGCCCACCTTCCATTGTGGGAGGGGCCTAGGAAAACCCAGCCCAGTCTGACCCTTGTCTTAGCCTGAATGCTACCCACTCCCTACTCACCATGAATACCGATCATAGTCTCGAGGATTAAAACCCTCTCAGCTAAGATCTTCAGCGCTTCTCGGATTTGGTGTATCCCGTCCCCCTGTGAAGATAGATACAGCCGTCAAGGTATGGGGCACAGCCACAAAAGCGCTTGCAGAGGTGCATTCTCTCTCTCTATGCTAGTTGTTAGAGGGTTAAAAACAGCCAGGGATCACCACTCTCCCCACTCAGCATACGGTCCGACCCCCATCTCAGTCTAGTCATGCTGCAAGACCAGGCTAGGCAAACAGAATGCACATCACAGGCCATTTCAGTTCCAAGACAAAAGGAAAGTTGGACTCAACTGACATTAGGCTCATTCACACTGTCCACATTCCCATTCTCATGCAAATACAACCAACAGAAATGGAGCAAAATACAGCAGTTTTATTTGGCGAGAGGAAAACGTTTCAATTAGCACAATATTTAATTTTCTATCATCACTGCTGTTCTGACAATACCAAGACAAATGTTTCAGAACAGTATAAAATACTTTATTCTTCTTACAGCCAAGCATGTAACATTTAGACATTATATGACGTTTGGGGGAAAACACAGTGTCTAACACTGTTATTGGCAGGGTTTGGATCAGTTAACTCAGTTAAGTCCCAATATCTCACAAACAGATGACAACAACTCAAAATAGCATGTATATTTAATAATTATACAAAAATATATGTAACAGTATTAGTACCATTAGAACAATGGTATTGTTTTTCACTGCCGTAAATACAGCATTTCACCACAGTTATGGCCATCTGAAAAAGTCATCCTGTTTCTTAAGTAGCACACTAGCTGTCTGATGTCAACAGGTCAGATTGCCATCAGGTGTCAGAAGATGGCAAGCATGTAGGTAAGCAATGGGCAGCTCCAGGTTTCCAGGGTTTGCAAGTGCAGGTTCTACAGATGCTGCTCCTATGTGAGGAAGTGAGCTTTCCTGGACACACTTTTAAAGCATGCGGCTACTTTGTGAGTCAGGAGCAAAATACACCTGATTTGTTACTTGTCAGTCTCAACTTTACAAGTCATGCAAGTTCATGGCAGATGGCACATGTGCAGAACTTGAAGATGAGCACCCTTGGAGCTTCTCCTGCAGGACTGACCTGACCATTTATTTCCAGTTTGTAGCCGCAGTTTAAAGGGGTCTCCAGGGTCGTTTTGTTTTGTGACAGGTTATGGCAGAGAGCAGCAGATCAGATGTGCATGGTGAGGACAAGCAAAGCAAGCGCATGGCAGGAGTGGACGGGTAAGCCAGTACCATGACAGAGACAAAAAGACAAGTCCCTTCAAATCAGAATATGGAGTCAGTGAAATTTTAATTGGGACATCTATGCAATGCCAGTAGTCCGGGCACACTAGTACTTGTGCAGCTTGTCTCTGTGTTGGACTGGCATTATCTATTTCTCATAGAAGTATGCTGAGGTGACATGGACAGCCATGCATCATGGGACACTGGGAGATAGCTGTATCCATTCACATATTCCCCACCCCGGTGCAAATCGTATCACCACCACCTTACCCTGTCTAAACACAATTACACCATTTGCCATATACATTCTGTGCTGGTCATTATTTCTTGGGGTCATAACAATGAAAGACTGTCTCTGGCTTATGAATATAAGACACTTTCCCAAACTGTTCCAGTTAACACATAAATTTTTAAGTGTTACAAATCACTCTTCAAAGCAGGGTTAATACAAATGTTATACTATAATTTGGAATAGAAATATAAAATCACTCCAGAAAGACAGTGTTTCCTGTAAAGGTTTGTGTGAACCCCAGTTGTGTCTATACAATGTTCCTCTAACATTGCATAAGGATGCTTGTGCAAGAAGACAGGCGTATATGAATATGTGAGCATGTATATGCCAAGTGCAGAGGCTTGGAATATGACTGAGAATAGTAGCCATGGAGACAGTTGCTTGCAGGGGGGAGTCAGGCAACTTTAGGGTCAGACAGGACAGTGTTTTTTTCTGGGGCAATGGTCAACAGCAGCCCCAGGACCAAAAACGACAATGAAGAACATCAACAGGCACAAAAGGATTCACCAACAGCAAACATCAACTGCATAAATCACACAGGCATGAACCCATGTCTAGAGCTATGTTAACAGTTTAAATTAAATCTGATTTAAAATACATACATACATTAATAATTTCCAGAATAATTTAGTTACACCATTTGGCTTACTGTAATAAATCATGTTTACAACATGTCAAAATGAAGAATTTGTTTTAGTGGTTCAGACATTTAAATAAATCAGTAGATGTTTTTACTGTTCCAAGAACCAAGTCAAGTTTTGTTTTTCTCTAGTATAAAATGCTTTAATGCTTTTATCTAAGTAAAGGTCACTGAAATATATATATATATATATATATAAAGACCTGGGTGCACAACACAAACAATCACACAATAACAAAAACAAAACAGTATTGTAGTTATAATTGAGAACCTGTAAGGAAATGAAAAGAAAAAAAAATCTGTAAATCACATCTATCACTTGGCAACGTGGCTATCACTTCTGAAGCCACGTTGTAGGCGCACAGACAGGCCTTTCTGGACAGATACAGGTTTAAACTGTACCTGACAGACCAGCTGGTGTTCAACTAATCCTTACCGGTAAGCCCTTTTCTCCTGGTTCTCCTTTCGGTCCTGGTGCACCCTACAGGGAGCACAGAACTGGTCAGGTGGCTTCATACACGTGAACTGTGGGTTGCTGTGTCAAGTGAAATCATTTGTTGGTCTTAGACTTATTCAAATGACATTTTAACATAAGAAAATACATTTTTTCTGAAAATTTAAAATGCAATTTTTGCCGAGCAGCTTTGATTGCCAGTTGAAATTGTCACAGACAGTAACTGAACTGAAGGTAATCCTGAGTTTGTCTTACCCATGTGATTCAGCATTAAGCTGAGTCTAACATGCAGCCACCAGGCAAGTCTTAACCTCTGAAGCCACTTACACACAAGAGGTTCAACTCTTACCGGGTGTCCTTTCAGTCCCCTCTCTCCTGGGTGTCCAATGGGTCCCTGGAATATCAAGGTTAGGTTATAGACCATGTATCTTTATACCAACTTGTATATTGAGGTACAGGGGTGAGGTGATGGGGGCATGGATGGGTAACAAAAATGCTGTGTGGACACAGTTCGGAGTACTTACTCTTTCCCCTCGATCACCCTTAGGCCCGACTGGACCCTGCAGCCCTGGGTTTCCTGGTCTGCCCTGAGGTTTTAAGGGCATGGGAAACACAGTCATATAACTAAAGTGTGTATTCACGTGTGTAATAAAGACATTTTGTCCTGCATGTTAGCTGAGAATGTCTCACTTAAGAATTTATGAATGAGTCTGAGAACACAGCTCATTTCTGAAGTTAATGCACATCTGGCCTGACCAATTTGAAGACTGGTATCGGAGCCACTCAAAGCACATGTTAATAGATCTGGGTTGACTATTTTAAGTCAGTTTAATCCCAGTCTCTAGTTCTGGCTACTTTATCCACTGAGCTTTATTCTAGCTGTCTGAGGTACCAGACAATCTTCTACATGTAAACTTCTTAATGAAACCTATGTTTTATGAGCTTTACAAGGTGTACTTTGCAAAAAACATAAAAAATGAAGTTTTGAATCCAAGTACAAACTGAGCAAATACGTGAAATAATACACCAACAAAACACTACATATGCCAAGATAAACAAATTAACCAAAGCATATCGGTTATGACGACTGTATTTGTTATTAGACATTTTGTTAAAATAAATGAATATCATTAAAAGAAAGCAGTAATGCCGATTATTTTACACTTTCATTATTTTTAGCTTAGATGTATTTAGTGGTCAATTTGCAAAGTTTCAGTCAAATAAAAATTTGAACTGGAAAAAGGCTATTTTTAGAATACATAGTGTCACTTGTGCTGGAAGCTGATCTCATTCTGTAAGCTTATACTTACATTTACTCCTGGGGGGCCAGGTGGCCCCACTGGACCCTCAAGACCTGGTGGACCTGAAGGACAATACAGGAGGTGAACCTCAACAGACTTCTGGCACCAACAGGGTGAGTCTGAGTCAGAGACACCTATTCATACACTTCCTGTCTATATTCCATATGTCTATACTGTCTACAGATACTGCTACTACTGAGCATTTGGTATGCTTTCTGAGAATTTCAAGCCACACAGTGATAAAGTCATAGTGACTGAATGCCACAGACTTACCTGCAGGTCCAGGGGGTCCAGGGGGACCTTTGGGACCTGGCACAGACAGTCCATCTGAATCCACAAAGGAATTTGAAGAGATGGAGTCTTGGCGCTGGCCTTTTGGAAAAATTTCAAATAATTTCTGACACCATGTCATGGTCGTGTAGGCGACAATTATGTAATGTAGATAACAAAGGTTTTCAAGGATTTCCATCATTTCAAATACTGAACATTTATTCTCCATCCTATATACATCCATCCATTATCTTAACCGCTTATTCCCGGTAAGGGTCGCGGGGAAGCCTGGAGCCCATCCCAGAGCACATAGGGCGCAGGGCAGGGGACACCCAGGGCGGGGCACCAACCCACCACAGGGCATCCTATATACATATACAACCCCAATTCCAAAAAAGTTGAGATGTTTTGTAAAATGTAAATAAAAACAAATGCAAAATTTTACAAATCCTTCTTAGACATGAATTCAGTAGAATACAGCACAGAGACAACATATTTAAAGTGAAACTGATCAACTGTATTGCATTTTGTAAATAAAAGATTATTACAAATTTAATGGCTGCAACACGTTTCATAAAAGTTGGGACATGGGCATGTTCACCACTGTTGTATTACCTCTTCTTTTAACAACACTTAGTAAGTGTTTAGGTACAGAAAGCACCAATTGTTTAAGTTCTGAAAGTTGAAAGTTTTGCCATTCTTGCTTGATGTATGTCTTAAGTTGCTGAATACTCCTGTCGTATGTTGTGCTTCATAATACACCATACATTTTCAATGGAGGACAGGTCTGCACTGCAGGGAGGCAAATTAAGTACCTACACTCTTTTACTACGAAGCCACACTGTTGTAACACATGCAGAATGTGGTTTAATATTGTCCTGCTTGAGTAAACAGGGACGTCCCTGAAAAAGATGTTAGGATGGCAGCAAATGTTGTTAGAAAATCTGTATGTACCCCTCAGCATTAATGCTGCCCTCACATATGTGAGGATTACCAATGCCATGGCAACTAACACACCCCCATACTATCACAAATGCTGGCTTTTGAACTTCTCATTGATAAAAATCTGGGTGGTCCTTTTGTCTTTTGCACTGAGGACAAAGCACTGAAAATTGTAGTTTACTGGGTGATAACAGAAATTTGTCTTTGTCTTGGCCTGTTTTCTTTCTGAACTGTAGTATTTGTAGCATGACCACCCTTATGGTAAATAAGCAACAATGAATTACAAAATAATTCAGAAAAAGGAACTTATTAAAGTGTAAAATGTTTTCTGTTCCAGGCTACACTGTGGATTTTTCCCCGTGTTTTCAGAGAAAGACTGCAGGTCTTCAACCTGCTGTGAAGCTAACCATGATGAGGAGTGAGAAATTCTATAAATGAAAGATACAAAAAAGGCCGCGTAAAACGTACTGCTAAAACTGTGCCAACAGAGGGCGCTCTACCCAAAGAAAATTTTAAGCTTCATTGTTTAACATTTGAAGGTATTCATTTCCCCGCAAAAATCATCCTTACATTTCAAATATGTAATGCATTCACCAACTATGTAAATTGTGAGATAAAAAAAACAATACCATTAGAATTATCTTTGTCATAAAAAACCTTTCTTTGACTGATTTTACTGAATTGTGAGCATAGCAGAACTAATAAAACCAGAACATAAACTTAGATTGGTCTTGTGTTTACATGTTTTTACATGCAGCAGCTTTGATCAGACTGGCAAATAAAAACAGAAAAGATCTAGCAAAGAAATGTGTTGTAAAACACTATATTCATGCTTTGGCAACACAACCTTATCATGCCAGTAAATGTTAAATATGCATTTACACACATGCCTCCATTTGACAGGGAAGCAGGCAGAGCCTGTGGTTCCTCAAGCTGTGTCAGACAGATGAGAAGCTCTTTGTAAAATAGTACAATATAATACTGAAAGTTTTGGCAGGGGGTTGGGGGGGGGCTTAGTTATAAGGCAAGAAAATTGTTGACAAGAAAATATCCTTCAGCTGCATGGTCCATGACTCTTTTAGGCCAGAAAGAAAGATGAACTGTCCTCTCTCTCCCTCCCTCACTGTCTCTCTCTTTTTCTGTCTCTCTTTCTCTGTCTTTTTCTTTCTCTTCCCCTGTCTGTCTCTGTCTCCCCCCTCTCTCCCTCTCTTTCTCCCTCGTTCTCTCTTCCCCCTCCCTCTCTCTCTCTCACTCTCTTCCTCCCTCTATCTCACCCTCTACCCCCCCTCGCTCTGTCTCTCCCTCATTCTCTCTTCCCCTGCCTCTCTTTGTCTGTCTGTCTGACTCTCTCTCTCTCCTCTCTGACTCTTCATAACTTTTATTTTATTCAATAGTCTCTTATATAATAGTTGGCTTAATAGAACGTTTCAGTGGCATGGCAGTTTTAAATGCACTGCATCCAAAAATCAAGAGCCTAAAGAAGCAATTTTTGTAAAAAGTCTCTCAAGTGGCATTCATCAGTATTACATGAGGCCTGTGGGACTGTGTATCCATCCTCCAGGAGAGGAAAATGGTATTGGTTAGGGCAAAAGGGGTGTCTCTTACTAGACAACAGACACTGACTTATGTGCAGAGGCGTGGAAGTCATAAATAGTTGAGTTTCATTCATAAGCAGAAAGGACTTAATTTGTGGATTAACTCAAAGTATATAATAATTATAAATTTTCAAAGCAGGGAAGTTTATTTCCAAGGGTAGCAAAGGTATTGCTGATGCAGAACAGGGTAGGACTAATATAGGAAGAAGGTAAGTCACTATAACAATACTTTGGTGACTGCAGTAATAATTATGAAGTGGACTTGAGGTGCTCCTCGGTAGAATTTTGCGTGCATATTTCTTATACTATGTTAAATGACTAAGTGCAAATTCAGTCTGAAGACTGACATGAAACAAACTCATCAGTTTATTTAGTCTGTTCACTAATCTGTATGTTAAGAGTTCCAAGGTAGACCAACCTCCCTTACGCATTCAGTTTGAGTGTGGGTTTGTACACACAGCTTCTGTTACCCACACTCAAAACACACAGGCCTGCTGAACTGACAGATCTGCATTTCCACTCCAACACCTGCATCTCAGCAGGTGGGGTGTGGAGGGGCAGCTGACCCCACCTCCCAACAGGGAACTGTCACCCCCAGACAGGAAAACTAATATTTTAAAAAGGAAGGCAGCTTCAGATCCCTCTTTCTGGTCCTCCACGCCAAAGATGACAAGGTTTGCAGTTTTGGGGATGGGGGGTTAAAAAACAAGCCATTCCCCAAATATCTAGAGTGTGACCTTATCAACCCAATACACCTGTTAACACTGCTCTCTCCCTTCAGATAATGGCTGCCGGCCTCCTGAATCTGCTCTGGCTATGATCCCCTCCACCACAACCCATGGGGGAACCCTGGTGTTTGTCTTTTCTGGAAGGGGAATTGAATATGTGCACTCTTTAAATAAGCCACAGGTTTGTTTTCCTGGAAAGATGGAAAAGCTTGAATTTCGAGTGTCCCACACATTCTCACTAGACTGCCACCTGGGTCTTAGTGCCACATCTTAGCTCACATCCCCTTTCCCCTCCAAAAGCAGCAAAGTACAACCAGCTCACTTCACTGCCGCCCACCATGTCCGACAGTCTTCCATGTCCTTGTTGTTATCAATGCTAAAACCAAGGCTTGTGCAGGAGACTGAGCAGTTCTGTTGCTGAGCGTCTTGGTGAGTGAGATAGTTTGGATCTCTGCTTCATGTCAGGGAGACTGACTACTTTGGAAGCAAAGGCCAAAGGATGAATCTTACCCATAACAACCAAACAAAGACACACACAGGTTTGTATTTTGATCTTTGTGTAAACTTCCCACTGGCTCTGACTCAAAGTAATTATTCCTAACCTCATCCCAACAAAATTCAAAAACATGATAAATCAAAAAGTCAGGCCGTATTTCACTTTTAAAGCTCAGCAGGTGGGGTTATAACAGTACATTCTGTGCAGGGATGTAACCACAATGCCTTTCAAGAGTTCAACATGTCTTTGAGGGGACATTCTCAATTGTTGGCAGACAACGATATTGTAGAAACCATATAAATAAACACACACACACACACACACACACACACACACACACACGGCAAACAAACAAACCCAAAGTTACACATGTACAATCAAACACACAGACATTCTAGATCCTAACAAGCTTGCTCGATGTGAAGTGAGGTCATTCTATGAGCGAAGTGTGGGGGCCAGTGGGGGCTGACAAGGGCTATGAATCCATCTGGATCAGCTCTGATGGGGAGCCCCTCTTTAGCCGAGTGTGAAAAAAGCGATGGGCCTCGGCTGCAAAGTGTGGGAGACATGGGGGCTCATTGTTCATCTGGAAGGAGGTTCTCAGTGGCTCAGCAGGAGTGAGACTGTCTTGTCATAGTGATATTGTTGGCACCTGAATTGAGCCAATATATGAATGAAAGCATTCATGAATATTCACACACACACACACACACACACGCATACACGCACATGCACACACACACATATACACACATACATGGACACACACGCATACACATTCACAAACACATACACACAGAAATGGATACACACACACACACACATACACACAGACATGGACACACACACACAAACAAACACACAGACACACACACATACGCACATACATACAGACACATATGGACACACACACACACACACACACACACACACACACACACACACACACACTCATTGACAGCTTATGGCCAGAGGTGCCTCACTCACCACGGTCCAGCTCTGGGATGCGTGCCTGGACTGGGGCAGGAGCCCCTGGTGGCCCTGGAGGGCCAGGGAGGCCTGGCAGACCTGGTAAACCCCGCTCGCCTGGAAGCCCTGGTGGACCCTGGGGTCCTATAAACACAGCCATGGATGATATAAAAATGACATATGCAATGGGAAAAAACTGATCACAGTATATCATTACCAATAACTCACTTTATCAATTTATCTTAATTTCCCGATAATGAAATAAAATCGATAAAATACTTGTGCAGCATTTGCTGGTAGCTTTGTGGCCACTGACATTACTACATGACCTGATCATTCCGGATGTCAGGCCCAGGAAAGGAGCTTGTCGTAACATCCTTGAATGAAGTGCTTACCCTGACCTGCCTCAACAAAACATTTAGCCTCTTATTCTAAATGCCTCTGAATAAAATACTTGGCAAAGCAACTAAATGTAACTTAAATGAGACATCAGTTGTGATGGGAAAGGCTTGATAATTAGGTTTTTTTTGTTGCTCGTGACTGAGGGCCGCACTGCGTGGACATCAGAAGATGACAGAGGGGAGGGTGTGCAGCGGGTGCTGGGTTTCGCCCTTAAGACGGATCCTCCCGTGGAGGATCTCGCTCCAACCCACGCCGCTCCATGTCCTGTTACTGACGTGTGTACACCAGGCTTTAATGAGGCAGAGATGGAAAAACCCAGACAGCCAAGGGCCGGCTCTGAAAGCAACACAGAGGCCTCGCAATAACGGGGGGGGGGAGCAGCAGCAGAGGAAAAAAAATCACAGGGATATTTAGTTTCCTTTCTTGGACGTCATCTGGGGGGACTCTAACATCAACAGGGAGCAAGGATTGAGAGCTGAAAGACTTCTGTTTGGGTGTAATTAAAGTGAGGGGAGTACTTAATAATCCACGTGGCCCCAGTGCGAAAGGCAAACCAGGAGGAATCAAATAAACACTTTTTAACCGCTGATGCACGTTAGCGAAGCCGGCATGCCGTAAATTAGATGTAGTCTGTGTCGTCTACTTGTAGGGATCCCTGATTTACACACAATGTGAGCGTGGGCCAGAGCAAGCTCCCAGCATTCACTGCTACTCGAAGTTAAATCAAGATCCTCAAATGTCATGAACATGTGGGCGGGTTGGGCTGTGGTGTGTTGACAACATGCTTGATTTAACCTCATGGGAAGTGATAAAGGCGCCAGTGGCAGGGCATTGTTATTAAGGGTTCGTAAGTCTGACGAAGGTCACTGCAACGTATCCTCTGGACTTAACTGATCAATTCTCTTATTTACTTTGATACTAGGATGCTGCCAACTAGGAGTGTAGTGGGTTACACTATACACGTCTAAAACAAACACAGGAAGTTCAAAATATGGTGAAGGGTTCTGCTCTCGTACCCTCAAGAACAACATTTAATCCGAATTATTTCTACAAAAACGTTCAGCTGTATAAATGAATAAAATTGTACCTTAGGTTCAATAAACCGATCACTTTAGCACTTAAACATTACGCAAGTGTAATTGCTTCCAGTTTCTCTTAATTATTTCTCCACACTGCTCCTACAAGGCATAAAATACACTATAGAAAAAAACTCTTTAAAAGTTCTTTAAAAGAATGTCTTAAGGTGAATTTTGATTTATACACAGGATACTTAATTCAGTTACCAGGAAATGTATAAATACTATCACTATTGATATTATATTGCTGATTGGCCTAGGTTTTTTTTTTACATGATCTGAAAAGCACGTTTAATCCATGAAGACATCCCTACCCTACTATGTGCCCAGACCTTTATTGTGTAAGAGTTTGCGTGAAATGGGTCATGACCTTCAGAAACCCAAACAAACTGTCTCACCTCCCATCCACTATCAAGCCCTAAGATCACACTCTCTGATGAAATAAAGTGCTGTGTGAAGAAACCCAAACAAACCAGTTCTCCTCCCATCAGCCACTAGCCTATGACACCACATTTTCTGCTGAAACGAGGCGTGACATGGAGAAACCCAAACAAACCATCTCACCTCATGTCATCCACCAGGCTTTGACATCGTTCCCTACACAACAGATGTTTAAATGAGTACGGATAAAATTCATGTCGGGAGAGACAAGCATTTCATGACCTGCCCAAATGTTATCGGGCAGACATTTTGTTGCATCTGTGACTGTTTGTTTTGCAATGACAGCTTAAGTAATATAACACAGTTACTTTGTTACAACATAAAGCAGGTGTTACCCCTCTGAGGACTTTAATTTTACAGCTGTGAAGCACAACTAAAATGCTGGATATGATGACTTAGAAATCCTACAACAATTAAGAGGCAAAGTAGACCTGCTGGCCTGGTGAAACACATTTGTGTGGACGGAGTGGCAGAGTATGTCAAGCACTGCCTATAAACTGGCAACTCACTGTGTATTTTTACTCTGTTGATGTCAGAGATTGGGGTCTGAAGGGGATGTTGAGGGCACAGGTCACATGCAGACTGGCATGTTGAGTGAAGTGACGGGGGGAGAGCTGTTATGGTCAGGAAACACATGCCGTCTCCCTAAGCTGACTCAGGGCAAAGGCAGTGCACTAGGGCAGCCCATAACGTCTTATGTTCCCGAAACGTTTGATTATGTCAGTGCAGGAGGTCACGACATCACAACCAGACTCCTTTTCCCCAGCACGTTTTTATGGCTTCGTTTTATGACCACGGCTGTTTTGCTTTTCCGCATCTTGCCGAACCCTTAGGTCGTCTCTTCGGCCACTTCAGATAGATGCAGCTTTGTTTCACATCACAAGATGTTTGTGTAAGATTAAAAAAAAAATGTTTTGTGTCTGTCTTTTGAGGAGCAGCATAGAAAAAAGCAAGACCATCGGAGTGGAACAGCCTTTGGGTTTGCAGCAGACATGAAATAGCAGATTGGAGACGAGGAAAAGAATAAAGCTGAATACATATGGAAGAAATAAGCATGGGGTTCTGTGTATGTAGCTCATGTTCAGCTCAGATTGAATTCACATGGCTGCTTTCTGAAAATGACTGCAATTTACTTTGCTTTAAATCTGATTTACCCGGCAACAGGACCCCTGCTGTGCCAGCAGGCCACTGGGGTCACACAGTGTGCTCTCCTACAATGACTTATCAGTCCCTTCAAGTTACACAAGCTTATTGTGGGGGCTTAATTACTCTCAGGGATTCCACCATGGGGATCCTTGGCGCTTTTGTCTGCATCTACATCCCCAGCTGGAATCTGATGCTGGATTTGACAGCAGCCAGCCTGACCCCTTTGTTTCAAAAGGTAAATCATAACAATGCTGTAATTTTATGTAACTTCATAATGCCCAGAGGTACAATAGCCTTTTCCCGGTTCATGGAATGTGCATGGGTTTGGTCCTAGACAGACTGATTCATAAGAAATTGTCATACATAAACAGGATGTGCAATGCTTCAGCTTAGAGCTTCATCTGAACCCTGCCTTTCCTGTCAGGAATCTGGATGTCTGAAAACTAAGGGACAGATGCTAGACTGAGATAGAAATCATTACTGTCACATCTGTAACGTAACAGAACGAACAGGAAGAGACACGCACGCATGCATGCATCCATAGACACACTATCTGCCTTAACTTTGTTATCTATGAATTTACGCTTGTTGAACTTTATATTACGATTAGAACAGTTGAGTTAGGACACATATGCTAATTTTGAAATCCTTAACTAGGAGAGATAAGGACGCACCTGGTGGACCGTGATTCCCCCTCAAACCAGGTGCTCCAGAGGGTCCCCTGGATCCTGCCTCTCCCCTGGGACCACTGGGACCTGGCAGACCCCTAGAGCCAGGTTTCCCTGAGGAGAGAATATATTTGGGTGGCCAGTTCTAGATGTATATATCCCATCTTTATTCAGCAGAATGACATCCAAGGTTAATGCAGTTGGATTTGCTTTTTAATCTCACTGTGTTTGCGAAATGTTTTTCCTGGCTTTCTGGCTTTTAGTGAAAATAAAATGACTGATTCAAAAGGTTCATAAACAGTAGTAATATATGATAATACACTAGTAAAAGGATCAATTTGGTTACCTAATGTAACTTTTAGTAACATTGTTAAAGAAAACCTGGTTTTATCTCTGACAGTAACACTGTTATAGAGAGCCTTGTTGTATCTCTGACAGTAACACTGTTATAGGGAGCCCGGCTGTATCTCTGACAGTAACACTGTTATAGGGAGCCCGGCTGTATCTCTGACAGTA
>JABJVR010000035.1:16922453-16937900 GCA_025773905.1 Chitala chitala
AACACTGTTATAGGGAGCCCGGCTGTATCTCTGACAGTAACACTGTTATAGGGAGCCCGGCTGTATCTCTGACAGTAACACTGTTATAGGGAGCCCAGCTGTATCTCTGACAGTACCACTGTTATAGGGAGCCCGGCTGTATCTCTGTCAGTAACACTGTTATAGGGAGCCTTGTTGTATCGCTGACAATAACACTATTATGGGGAGCCTGGCTGTATCTCTGACAGTAACACTGTTATAGGGAGCCTGGTTGTATCTCTGACAGTAACACTGTCGTTAGACGCCCACTTGGTAACTCACCATCTCGGCCAGGGGTGCCATCCTTGCCCTTTTCACCCTGAGGTCCTGTGGAAAATGGCACAGAGAAGACTTCACGACCTTGCTTTGCTTAGTCTCTCGGCAGCCTGAGAGAGGTGCCAAACCTCAGTGTTTCCAAAGAGATTAAACCTCCCAGTTTTGTACTGCAGTTTTAATTACAACCAGACACAGGAAATAATTTTACCTGTCCACTAGATGCCAAGTATACATACTGTTTATGTAAAAAAACTAAATTGGGTTATCTTAAATTCACATTAAGAATGCATACCAATTTTAGTTTACTTTAGTAGAAATTCCCAAAAAAGTAAAAACTTTCTTCAGCTGACAAACTCATTTTTATGCAAAGAAGAAAGCAATCCCAGTAAAACTAAGTCAGCTCTCTTCTTTAAATGCTGTACTTGGAGTAACCTATCAGGATGTCTTCAACCAAGATTGGCACGATAATTTTATTAGTAAGATCTGTCCTGTGTCCCTCCTCTCCTGATATCTTCTATTTCCAAAAATCCTGTTTTCACAGATATTGGCCAGATTAACTAACTCACTGTACACTGTTTAAAGGAAATGCTAAAATTCTATCCTCATTCAGCATCACATGTATATTATCTCATCTATCAGACTAAACAAGCATGAGAACAAAGATCAGAGCCTAAGGAATTATCTATCAATCATTCCAGTTCAGTGTTCAAGAGTTTCCCAAGCCTGACTTTATGAAACAGACTCAAGCAGCCATGACACACTAGTAAGTCTCTGCATGTTACCTAACGTATACATTTCTTGATGATATTGGCTTCCTTTCCTGTTACTTGCCAATTTATATTAAATTCAATAATAGATGACTGCATTGTAGAACTTGGAAATTCAATGCATCATGAATCAGCCTATGCATATTTCAATTACAGCCACTGTATAACAATTGAGTTGGCTTGACAAAAATGTGGCTCTAAATAATCTGACAACCATCAGAAGGCATATATCTCCTCTGCAGGATTCACAACCATGCCTCCTCTATCTGTCATGTTGAAAAATAGCAGTTACATTTTATAAAGACACAGAGGCCTGCTTCTTTGTGTTTCAAGCCAGGACTGCCAGCATTAATGCATTGGCAATGCATTTCCATTGCAAGTGCCGCTGACACAGCTCACTGGTAAAAGAGTTGTACCGTCTCTTTCTGGTGCTCAAAGCAATAAATCCACACTTTGAGACCATGCTGCACTGCTATTCACAAACAAGCGCCCAACCCAGCTAGCGGTCGTAGGTCTTTGGCATGTATGAACAGACACAGGCACATTCAAGCAGTATAAGACTTATTGTTTAATTAAACTGGGATGAGCCTTTTGTTAAGCGACAGCTGAATGAGACCAGATGAAAATATATTTAAGTAAACACTGTACAGAGGGAGGAGACTCTCATTTTACAAACAGTCTTGAGCACAGTTCCAGGGAATGAGGGTTTTTATGTAGAAAAAATGCTTGCTTTTAGGAGCCCACACAACCTTGCCCTTCTGCCAGATAGTAGTGGTTTAAAGAGAAGTAGAAAAGAGTGGAAGAGGGAAGAGAGATTAGAGCAGGTAGTGGAAGGGGTGAGACAGCCAACTCATGAATGCTAGGAGTACAAAAAGCAAAGTACTTCTTTGTCCCTGTGTTGTAGAAATACTTCCTGCACACTAGAGTCCTGTTGTTTCAAAACAAAGACTTTATGTTAATATGCACCATAAACTCATCTACACTACATGAAGTAAGGGAACAGCTGTACCTACCTACAGGACCCTGGGCACCAGGAGCACCTTTGGCAGGTAATGCTCCTAATAGAGAAGACCCCCCTGTTATGCCCCCATTAGCCTGTAGATGGCGATGAGATGTGGGAGTAGGACTGGTCAGCAGTTGGACCTGGAGGATGATTTACAGTTACACAGCAGAACATTAATATTACTTTTTCAATGTAATAGTTTTAGTTGGCTGATGCACTCAGCACCAGTATTCCCATCTGAAAATCCACAGTGTAACACAAGTGAAAAGATGGACTACCTTTGCCTCCAGGGAGCTAAGTCGGTTAGCCAGCGCTGTTATCCGACTGCAGTTCAAGCAGTCTAGAGTGGACAAAAGGGTGGAGAGGAAAAAGAACATAAACAACAAATGAGCCACAGGAACATTCATAACAGGAAGTAGAGCAGAAAACAAAACGGTCCCATGTAGAACAGGAGAAGGTGATAATAAGGCAAATCAAATGGGTAGGCAGACAAACAGGGCATGTGCATTGGGTCACAAATACAGGCTGGAGTCCAGCACACTATTTATGGCTGTGAAAACAATTTTGGTTCACAACAGTTTACATTTGCCTAATTATACATTTTTACAGTTTATCTTTGTTATAGGAACATTCGATTTTGTTTGCAGAGAACATCTTCAGACCAAATAAAGTGTATTCAAACAGTAAACACGTAAGAATTGCAGAGGAACCACATTCAAATGATTTTTAAAGACATGTGAAACTTCCCTAAGGAAAGGTGTTCATATTAGAGTACTGGAACATTTGAGTCATGCCAGTGATGATCCTCATGATGGTGGAGCTATTTGGTACTGGCTGGTATCTGGCTGTCTGACTGGCAGTACAGGAGGGAAGAACTGAACCAGCCTAGATAGGGCACGTCATCTTGGGCCTTACTGGAAAGAGGCTCCCCGCTGTGGACAAGCGGCTGGCGCAAAATGGCCTGCTTCCTCAAGGCCTCCTGGGCCACCAACTGGTTACTGGACTCTGGAGAAGCAAAAAAGAAGAAGGGGGGTCAGACATGAAACTCAACCCAAAATGCTCTTTCCATATTCAGTGGAATGCTTTATTTACACGAAGGACCGTATTGAAGTTTTTAGCATGACAGTTAAACACATGGAGTCACAACCAAATGTTTTGTCAGTTGAAGGGAAGGGAATCAGGTTCACAGCCAATTATGTGGGTCGTATACATGGAATTTTCTCTGTGTTTAACATATCCCCTGGGGGGGACAATGGGCAGCTGTTTTTTTTCAGCACCTGGAGGGCTAGTATTTAAGTGTCTTACTCAAGGACATGCCTGGCACCTGGGCTGGGATTTGAACGGGGGGACTTTTGCATCCCAGCCTGATGGTCTACCCATTAAGCCACCAGGCAGCTAAATTGGTATGAAGATGTCTGCTGTTGTACCACTGAACAACAGATTTCACCTAAATCGTTAAACAAAGACATCTAACTTTACGTCTAAAAGTGATAACAGGAGCTAAGCAACCGAATCTAAATGACTATAAATGTTTACCACAAACCAGAGAATAACAATAATGCAAATATGCTTTGGTTTGTGAAGCAAACTCAGCTGTCAGACACAGAAGTGGTAGCACAGCTGGTGGTGCTTCTGGCATCAGAACATACTTTATCACAAAAAAATTAGCTTCTATTCCAACAACTGTAATTCTTTTCCTGTAACTGTAAAGTGCCTTAGGGCAACTCTGTTGTGAAAGGCACTATATAAAAATTAATGAATTGAAAAATATTACTCCTCCAACCAACCAAGTTCACTTGTCCAGTCTCTTCAGGGATGAAAACCATGCCATGTGTTCTGTTCTCCGGTAACAGAAACAGTCAGATGGTTTAAACAGAATTTTCATCTGCAGAAAGGCCCCTTTTCACTTCCTGAGAAAAACCTTTTAGGACGGTCCTGCCTGAAAAAACCTCCAAAATCGATACCTTAATCACAAGGGCATGCAGAATAAGGGGAGGTTCTCTGCCAGGTAACACTAAGGGTCCGATGTGGGGGAGAAGACTGGAAGGGGGGGTTGGGGGATGTGGCCTTTGACAAAAGGCTTTTTCTGCCTCTACTAGGGATACGTACATGCAAGAAACTGCCCCTTCTAACAAGTGCAATTCTGCATAATAATACTACCTCATTTTATCTCAAATCCGCACAACACAAAAGTAGACTGTTCCACAACATTTTCTCTGCGTATTTCACAAAAACACCACAGACGTGATGGTTGTGTGTGGGAGAGGGCTGACAAACAGCTTCCTTGTATTGAGACTGGGTACTAAATTTTTTTTTTTTACTCGATGAGCCGTAGATTAAAGTCAGCAAATCTGAATGAACAGTGCTCCTCAACACAGCCTGGCTCTAGGAGAGGCCGAATTAGAACTGTTCTGAGGACAGTTGGGGGGGGGAAACTGTAGCAACAGTGGAAATTTGCCAATGGTGAAAAGGACTGATAGAAGCGGCATAATTCCACCCAACAGTATCATGCCTCTGCATTAAGAAGGACACAATAAAACAGAAGCTCACTTTGTTAGCAGGACCTTCCAGCTAATATGAATATCTTTATATGTGAATTACACACACACAAAAGAAAGTGTTCATATGTGTCTCTTAAAGGGTGTACTGTTATAACCATGAGCAAGGTATTTTACCTTCACTAAAACACCAAACCAAAAGTAAAACCATATGTAAATACCATAAGCTAAATTACTCACTTCTATGATTTTATGCATGTAAATTGGTATTTAAATACATCAACACATTCCTTTGGACATTTCCCATATCATATTAAGGGACCCGCTTTAAGTAATGGTTTTCCCTCTCAGTCTTTGGTTTTCATTTGGCTGATTATCTTGACAGGACTGTCCACTCACAAGACATTCAGCAGACTAAGACTGTGTGTGGGTACCACGTGCCAGCTTGCATCACGCTAGTATGCAGTGTGTTATATTGTGTTTAAAAACTTCACATGTGTTCTGTGTCACAAAGAACCTGGAACTTGAAATAAGGACCAAAACGTCTTTGTTCTGTTGTGCATTTGTCTGTCAGTGCCTTGGTATGGGGGTTGGTGAATCTCAGCAGCGGCTTCCAGCGGAGCAGACCATGTATTGATAACCGTGTCCAATTTCAGACAGCCTCAGGATTTTACAATGGACCTGTCACATGCTCAGACTCCCACCCCGCAGCACCTCTTTCCACACGTCTTTTGAAAGACCATGCATGAAATATCGTGCTTGCTTTGGCTCAGTGACAGGTTTGTCCTGCTCTGATTTTGTGCTCAGTGTGTGTGCTACAAGCCAACTCTTTTGGGATGTAAGAGATTACACGCTAATTTGAGTGAACCCGTCTCCTGTGCAGAGTGACAGTTTCTGTGCCAGGGTCATGGGGCATGCTCTGTCCGTAGTACAAATCGGCTGGATGTGGCTCGCAGAAAGAACAGCGCACGGCTTCACAGTTCAGCATATTGCCCACCAACTCGCTGACAGACTGTTCACCACCCCCTATCTGGTGTGTTTTTTACAGCTTCACTGCAGTTTGCTGACAGTGGGAAGCACTGGACGTCTCTTCTTCCTCACATGTAAACAGCAGGAATTTGCAGAGGTTTACAAACACACAGCTGAGATGATACTGTAGTAGGACCCGTGTGTGTGTGTGTGTGTGTGTGTGTGTGTGTGTGTGTGTGCGTGCGTGCGTGTAAGTGACAGTGTCTATGTGTGAGTGTATGTGAGACAAAGAGGAAAAAAGGAAAAGTAAGTAGATGTCCTGGCATATAGTATTGTTCAACACTCCCCAACTTGCACAAAAGTGGCCATGATAGCAAGGTTATCATGTGACTGTCATTTGACCCCTGGAAAGAGACAGCCATATTGTAGATGTTATCATTGAAATGTCATAGATTTTAAATACCTGGGGAAAGTATGTATGTCAGACTCACTTTTTGTGGAACCACTGTCCACCTCATATTCATCTCTACCTTTTTCCCATGCAACCCCCTTCCTGAATCCTCACACAGACTACACCCCTAAAATCCAGAAGGAAACTTTTCAAACGTTTTCAATTGTGACTAAGCTTAATCATGCAAAACATTCTCTACCTGTTGTACTCAAAGGAACTCTACACAAGATCAAACCTCCACACAAAACTGGGGAATGGGGGTTCTTGTGGGAGTCAAATTCACAATGTGACAGATGGGAAACTGATAGGAGCAGGAGGTCCACCACCCAATCAGGAATTGGTCACTTGGGAGCTACTCCACAGTCAGGATTCTGATTGGTTGGATAAGTGTTAGGAAGCAGGAGGGGGACCGATGACAGGTTAATTCTATGCCTCCCTTCTACTTCAAGCATTATTAATGGGCCAAGGTCAAACCTTCACTGATACTCTGACTATGAAAATAAACCAGATCCCTCCAAAAGCAACGCAGCAAATATTTCTTGGCCTCAAGTACATACTTTGATTGAGTCTTAGTGTTTCTTCAAAGCCCATATAGTCTTTTTATATGAAAACACAACAACATAGTGCTGTTGTTTTTGCTGTGGTCACCCTCTATCCGCTGTGTATGGAGTCATTGTTACACGCTACATTGTTCTTTGTTCCAAAGATTGCAGTGGTAGGCGGGTAATTAAGCAGAGCGATCAGCCTCATCTGGCAGTCACGACTTTGACAAATGGTTCCATTTCCCCACATGCTGGACTCTGCAGTGTGGACAGGATCCGCCTTTTGTAACCCAGGGCCACTTTTGTTCTTTGTCTTTCATGTTTATTGAATTTTGCTTCTGCAGTTTGGACCTAATCAGTGGCAGAAGACCTCAGTGAGTCAGAAGGAAGAACATCAGCTGAGTCAAACAAAAAGCTTAGAAGCAGGTTTGTCCTTCACCATCTCTTTCTTGTCCTCAGCCTTTCAGTGCGTTCGTCTGATTGCCCACACTAACTGCCTTCAATGACAATAAAAACCACAACTGAACACCATAAACTAAAGCTGCACACATCTATGTTATGTCTGTTATACTTTGTTATCTAAACATTCTGGAAATGATCGCTCAGTCATTTATGTGACAAATGACACCCACTCCCCAGGGTGCCATGGAGACAATGGCACTATATGTCAATCCCTGATTATACCTTTAGGTCTGTCAGTAATTCTGTCTGATTTACAGTATTCTGCTCTCCTAACACCTGGGTTGTACTGACTATTAAAGCAAGTGCCTAATCACTCCATTTATCATGTGATCTAAGGTTGTATCTAATTGTGTTGTGTCCATTTTTAAGTTTTACCTGGCCCTTCCTGGGTGTACTAGACTACATTTATCAAGTTTCAGTGCCAAATTTCCAAATTTGTTCTTTTTTATAAAAATCTATTCATGAGTACCCCTGTAAAAGCGAGACTCAACAGAATTCTGGACTGGATTTGGTGCAGAAGCCCCCTCCCCCACCCACATGAAGCATAGCATGAGGCCTCAGTCCAGCCTCAGAGCAGACTTGCTGAGGTGTCAAGGCAGTCTGGCGACAGTGGAGCTAACAGAAGGAACCGCAAAGCAGACTGGGAAACAGACTCACTGGACCACCCTAGATGGATGTCTTCTTTCCAGCATACACATCATACCCCATCTCTCTTTGTCACCTCCTCTGAGGAAGGAAGTGCTGTAAACCCTACCCCCTCTACACAGCCAATGACCTCTGCCTCCTCCAGGTCTTCTCACTTTCTTCTATCTTGGTCATCAAAACAAAAAGCTGACTGGATCTCTGCATTTTGGCTACTGACTGTGAGAACGTTATATAGTTCACCATCCATAAAGACAATGATCAGGCCTCAC
This sequence comes from Chitala chitala, assembly GCA_025773905.1. NCBI lineage: Eukaryota > Metazoa > Chordata > Actinopteri > Osteoglossiformes > Notopteridae > Chitala > Chitala chitala. Next base: position 16,930,354 of record JABJVR010000035.1, read on the forward strand.
TAAAAACAAGACTTTTGAAAAAGTCGGGTGGCTCTTGTAGCTAGTAACTGTTTGGTCATCCTCAGCAGCTTGACTAGTGACTTTCAAACAGGAATCAGCCACCACTATTATACTTTATTCAGCAGTCCATGTACAGCAACAAATACATCAAATTATCCAAGTCCACAGACAGTAAAAACTCAAAGACCATTAACAATAAAACATTTAAAGAATTTCATAGTGACAACCTCTAAACTGTAATAAGAGCTTCACACTTCCTGGAGCTCATGGATAATAAAGAGAACGTGCACAAAGTACGAGTGGAAAAAAAGAGTCAATGTAAACCTGCTGTGCTGTTCATTACAGTGCCCCATTATACCTGTGGAAGGAATACACATGTACATGGAGACAGAAGATTCCTTCTGCTTGAAGTGTATGAGGGTACAGTCTCCGCCCACCTGAGTCCAGATGTTCATCACAGTTAAGGTCTCTAATCTACACAGGAAGCCTGTTTGAAGCACCCTGTCTTCCAGCCCATCCCCCATCCATATTGGCAGTGTTTCCACACAGCCCGGGCGCTTTCCCTGCAGTTTTCCTGACTGCTGGAGCTGGGCTTGGTCCTCAAATGGCTCCCTGTCTCCAGACCAAACCTGCCCACCTTCCCCCCACCCACTGACTCATGTTAATTATAGAGTAGGACAGGTTGCACCACCTGGGTCCTGTGGCAACCCCCTCCATGTGAGCTGTTCAGAAAAGTGTCCCTCTCACCCTATTCACCTCAAACCCACCCTGCCACTAGCAATATACTTCTCAGGTTGTTTTCTTGCAATAGCCCAGAGGTACAGGAGCACAGACAGTCAGTGTTTTCTGGTCCTAAATAACACCAAAGTTGTAAATATAGGCAAACCTAGTTGTGAGTCCTTGCACCCTCCTACATTCTGCAAGCCCCACCCCTCCCCGGGACAGTCTTTCTCAAATGAAAGATTACAGCGTCTGGGACATGTTAGCAAGGCTTGTGTGAGTTTGCAAAATTGGACAGAACAGCCAACAATAATTAATTACGTTTATATTCAACTGCAACAGGAGACAAATACAATCAGAGTCCAAAAACGCTTAGGAGTGAAAATCAGCCTGTCTTAAAAAAAGCAGAGAGTGTCAGTGGCTGGCAGAGGGAACAAAGTCAAGTGTATAAATTTGTTTAAATTAGTCTTGCTACATCTGGGAAAATGGAAAAGCACATTTTCAGACAATGACTGAAACAGATCACCCCACAGATAGGACGTTGCTTTTTTAAGGTTTTCTTTTTTTAATATTGGAATGGAATTAACAGATCGAAGGCAAACCCACCCGCACTGAACTGCTGTCCCTGTCATTATTAAGTGAGATGCAAGACAAGAAATCCCCTGTAATGCGGTACTGCTTTGATCTTTCTTGTTCTATAATTTGTCTGGTCAGCATCGATACACAGTCAAGATATGCAATGTTGGCTTTTATGTTGGTAAACTGCCAAATTTGCGACCTGCAATTAACTGGAAGCGAAATGTATTCTAACATGGCTGTTTGTGAACTGCCTGCAGATGCACTCAACGGCCATAAAAGAGCAAACCCCTGGTGGATTCCACAGAATGCTCTGCCTTCATAGGGAAAGTAAAGCAAAATCCACAAACATGTTCTTAATAATCTTATTTGGAATACGTGAATTTTACGCATTACACATTGCTACGTTTAGACAGCATAAACATGCCTTATTCTGCAGTAATTACAGTAACAATGGGAATTAGAAGTACGACTTGATTTTATTTCAGTTTTCTAAGAGCAAGTCCTCAGTGAAGGTAAACAAGCAACACTCCACAATCTTGAAAAATATGACTATAACTGTACGCATTACATAATTTTCACGGGCTGCAAACGGTACATATGATATGTGAAATATTACTGACCAAAGGAACTTGGGGGAGACACAGTTCATATACTCAGTGTGTCAGCAATGTGTCATACAGTGTGGATACCTGTAAGCACCAGCTAGTGTGTATTTTAGCCATGGTGAACCAGCAGGATTGGAAATGTCAACAAAAACCTTACACAAAACCCTGTCACAAAAGGCATTGTTCCACTGCCTCAAAGTCCTCATTGGACAGAGCCCTCTTTGATCTATAACTATCTGCAATGTACTGTCACTTATTGTCCTGGACACAGTCCATTGTGGCTTAAAGTGGTTGTACAGAAATAGCCCTTTTGTCACATTTGTTTCAATTTTTAAAAATTATAACCAAGTGGACAGGAAGCAAAACCAGATACACTTTGGAAATGAAAAAGGTAACTATAAAAAAACTGAAAAAAAAGAGCTTTGACAGCTTTCGCACTTTTCCAACAACACAGTGCCTGTGCTGCAAAATTCGTTCCAAAACGACCCCAAAACTTTGCTTGTCTGGCAAGCAGGAACTCGTAACACAAACTGTATAAACCATTGTCCATTAGCAAACACTGCTAGCATCACATGCAAACATGGTAAACTTTTAAACACTGACATCATCAGTTTGAAAATCGTGTAAAATATTTTTATCAGTCACCTATGTTGTCATTTTTCCACTGTTAAACAGAAGACATAACAAAGTCACATTCATCATCTATGACAACGACTTTGAACTGCATGAAGATGCCGACTGAGTTGTGTTTCAATATGAAAATGTGTTTTGAAAGCTATAAACTGTACTGAGGACACGGGCTGCCATGTTTGTTTCGTGTTGCCGCTGCAGCAGGTCAGTCACGTGGCTGCATCACTGCCTTGAATTTGGCCCTGAAAGGCAGTGGAAACACGTGTTGGTTTGCAGTCAGACAAGTTCAGCACCACCAGAGCGCTAGCTCTAGCACTGGTGGGAAAGGGGTATGAGACTGTCACAGCACCTGGTCCTACTAAGGTTAAAACTTAAAGAATCCAGCCGCTGACAAACCTGACATTACTGATGATCTATCACGTCTTCAGATGAAAATTTGTTGCTTTTTCCCAATGACTTTAAATTTTTACTGATTGATAATCTGGGTGTTGTATCTGAGCAGCTAAAATCAAGTACATTCCTAAAGGTACTACAGTGAAGGTCCCATCTGTTGTTTTTAACCATTATTAGTGTGTCCTCAAGGTTTCTCTCATTGAGAGAAGTTGGAGTTTTTGTTCACAAAGTCCTGCCAAATATTCATAACTTGTGACCCCACGCTAAGAGACAACGTCAGCAGAAAGCTCACTAAATGCTTTCCTGTTTTATATTTATACTGTGAAAAAAAGTAAAACTTAGAAATATAGGAGCTGGCCGTTTATACGTGCAGCAAAAATTTTATCTGAACGCCTTGCAAGCGAAAACCAGGCAGGGGGTCCTGGAACATCGGTGCTGCTCTTTTGCATCTTCCATTCACAAATCACATGCCAAGATCTGACTGGTGAATCCTCCCTTTAACAATTAATATACAATGGGTAATGAACACCAGCAAATACTCTCTTTAATGGATGATATAAAAGTCAACACAAAAGTGATGGCTTGACCGTCATTCCAAGTAATGAACTAATGGCACACTACTGCTAGCCAAAGAACACAACAACAAAGGAAAGCAAAGAATCACTGCAGCTAATCTGCCAGCAGCTATAGCTCTGAAGTAAAGCCTTAGACAAGAGAAAGGGGCTTTCCAGTTAACCCAACGGCTGCCTATTGCATCTGCTACAAAGCACAAGCCCACGAGACCCTTCTATGTTACTCTAAGAATAGGATCTCCACAGGCTGTAAGTGTGGACTTGTCTCTCAGCTCGGCTCGATCTAGCTGGAGACTAGAGCTTCTTGGAGCACTGTGACATTCACTACTCCTGGCCTTTCCCATCTGCTCTGTTTCATTTGGTCTCAGTTCCAGTGTGTGCTTCGGGTTTTCCAACGCCATTCTTCCCAATCCCACTACAAATCTCACTGTTCCCTCTGTTCCTGGGAAGCCCCCAGGTATATCTTTTTGGTACTCCCCCCCCACCGCACGTCCACCCCTGTTTCCAGTTCACCTTCTGCGCACAACTGCCAGCGATACACAGCTGATGAGAGCTTTCTCAGTCTGCACTTTGTCCACACTAAGAATCAAATGTCATAACTTATTTAGTTTCGAGAAAATTTCATTACCCTCTTTTCTTTGTATATAAGTACATGCTAACAAATCTCACATGCAGTGAGAAGCATATTGTTTCTATCAAAATGCCACATACTGGCTAAGAGAGAAAGCATTCTGTTTGAACCATGACAGACATAGGTGTGGCACTACTGAGATTTTGACATGCTGGGGACACTTGGGCGGTGGAGTCCATAATGGGACAGTCACTGTTCAGGCCAAAGACACAGGCAGCACACCAGGAAACACAAGCAATGGCATGATATAAGAACTGTTTGATGCATAGACCGCCTCTGCTGTGTCTTTTTTTTTACCTCTTTTTCTGCTGTTTCTCTGCTGCCAATTCCATCTTCTGCTCGCTCGTTTGGAACACATACCCTGTTTTACCTGCCAAGGCTTATTGAAGGCAGGCCTGACTCTTGGGCAGGTTGCATAACGCCACGCAAGAGACCGAGAACTGGCTGAAAGACCACACACCTACTGGTAACAGGCTGGTCACAGGCACGTGACAGGTGTGTGGGAGGTGCTAAATTCAGTCAGCAAACCTACACCCTCCTAGAAAAGCGAGTTATGTTGCCAGATATGTTCTGGCAATTAAAACAAAACCCAGTCTAGTTTCACTAGCGAAATCCTTCGAAATTTGATCGATAACTGGGTTATACATAACAGCAGAAACAATGGATTTCAGTGGAATACTATACATGTTGTCAAGAACGTTCATAACCCATCAGTTGACATCGGTGACATTGTATGATGATAATCCTCATTTCTGGGAGCAGAATTAGTATAAAAACCATTTTTGAGCAGCAGCATGTAACTAAAAAGACGGCTTTGACTGAGTATGACGCAGTCCCACCTTGTGTAGGACACAGCAGCGTCACCTCATTCACATCTCCTGTCTCTCCGCTGTCCTGCACATGGCAAAATCATCCTTTTACCTTATTGATTTTTCTTCAAAATTTATATGGACCACCCAAAATATGTAACATATTGGGAGGTGGATATGTTCCCCCTAAAATTTATTTAGCTGGGGACATGCCAGATTATGTGAGTTTGAAAAGTAAGTTATTTTGACACGTTGTTCAGCTGCGGCACTAACAGAATGTTTTACAGTGTTTAGCTTTTTCCCTGCTGTAACTATTCCTCTGAGTCTTAGCAAAGTGCAGGTGAACTCACAATGAGGTTCAAGGTTTGTTCAGACACTCCACCCGTTCCTAGTGTTGGCAGAGTGCCCAGCACCCATTCTCCTGTCTCAGAAAAGACCTGGCGATTTATCTCAGCAACAGGCCACTTGGACACACATGCACGCAGAGGCTCGCTGACATACATATGACTGCTTGAGGGAAAGGACTCCTGCCAGAGTCAATATGGCTGACCCAAACTGTCCAGCTGGAGGTACGGGTCCAACTTGTGGCCTCATTGTTTTGACATGAGCCCAGTGACAAATCTGCACCATCAATCGTCTTGTACGGCTCACGCGTGCAGGGGCAAAACTGAAGCCTGTCTCTGAGCTAAGATCAGGGCCCATTCTCGCGCTTCAGCACTTTACTGCTCAGCCAATCACCTGTCTCCTTCTGCTTAAGACTGTGGGGAAGGACCAGACTTCATTAAACAGCATGTGCACACGTGCAGACACAAACCGTCTGATACACACCCAAACTCATGGTGCTGTGCACACACACATATGCGCACTCAAACATATTCTCACACGTGCAATGATAACCATGACTGCAGTTTTAATGGAGAATGCATGGTGTTGGAACGACATTGCATAGCACTGAACTGGATTAAATCTATTTATGCACACGCACTGCTGAGGTAAGAGGCAACTGGAACAAACTGGAGAGGGGCGTAGAGCCAGCGTACAGCACTCTGAGCATGCCCTTTCACAAAGGCGTGCCACAGAAACATCCAGAAGCAACATAAGCGTCTGTAGAGTCTCCTTCCACTGTACTCACCACACAGGTACACGTACACTGGGAGAATTATCAAACAACTGTAATGAATTTTGAAACTCACCGCTGAAAGTTCATAACCGTCAAAGAATGAAATGGACGTCAAAAGCCTGGTAACACTGTTGGGAGGAGGGACGGTGAAGCTGGAACAGTTGCACAAGGCAGTTTACCACGTTCCTGTCCCATACACATGCTCTCATTGTGGACACATCTGATTTTTGTTCACAGAACATTTAAACACAAGCTGTTGGCCTTGGGCCTACACAGAGTTTTTTTCTTTTATCACTGCCATGTATGCTTTAACTTTCATTCCTTTGTAATATTTCTGTGTCAGTTGTTAAAAACGCACAACACTTATTGCTGTTATATCTCACTATTAATTATCATTGTCATAAATTATATTATTATAGTTATTAATTCTTTCTTTTTAAAGGTGGTTGTATAGTTACAGTTGCAGTGGGCCTGACATATTCCTGCTAACATAACATAATCCACAAGATATACTGTAATTAACTATATATAAATGTATTATAAACATTTCAAAAGCTTTAGACCATATGTGCAGATATTTTACTTCAATTAAGTAGAAAACATTTATCCACACATGGACACACACACACACACACGCACGCGTGCACACACACACACTCACGCGCGCACACACACACACACACACACACACACACACACACACACACTCAGACTGGTGGAAGGGGCTCATCTGCCTTTTCTAATCCCAGTCTGAATAGCATCTTGTGTGCCATGCATTCCACAGGGTATTTTAGGACTTGTGGGGAACTGGAAGCCAGTGCTGGGACAGTACTGGGGAGAAAGCTGATTTCAGTCTGGGCTCAAAGCTATTTAAAAAAAAAACTGCCTGACAGGGAGACTAAAGGGCATTAGGAGCCTTGACCCATACGGATTTGTCATGAATGAAAACTCCTGGTGTGATCCAAGATCTGTTCTGGACGTGGCCAGCAGGACAGGCTCATCCTGGACATCAACGCGGTGCATCTACCAGCTGGAAGTGGGACAAAGGGTGGGGGTGGGACATCTAGGGACTTGTTAAGACACTAATTAATCGGGCATTTAGCTGTACTTAATATAGATGATGGAAATGATCAATGCAAAAGCCGTACAGGAACTTGTATTTGCACAGAAACGGGGGCGGGGCCAAAGCAGCCCTCACACAGGGAGCATATTGAACCATGGGGGCCAAAGCAGCCCTCACACAGGGAGCACACTGAACCACGGGGGCCAAAGCAGCCCTCACATAGGGAACACACTGAACCATGGGGGCCAAAGCAGCCCTCACACAGGGAACACACTGAACCACGGGTACCAAAGCAGCCGTCACACAGGGAGCACACTGAACCACGGGTACCAAAGCAGCCCTCACACAGGGAGCACACTCAACCACGGGGCCCAAAGCAGCAATCACACAGGGAGCACACTGAACCACGGGGGCCAAAGCAGCCC
>JABJVR010000035.1:16938000-16983505 GCA_025773905.1 Chitala chitala
GACCAGCGTGGCCAGTAAACAGCTGTTTAGTGCAGCAGGACAGTTGTATGCTGACCAGCGTAGCAACTTGCTGGGCGGGAATGCGGAAAAACTGTTGTTTCTTAACTACAATATTCATTTGTTTGGATTTAATTACTAATTAACAGTGTTGATGTTCATAAATTGATGAGTATTAATGTTCATAAATTGTTAATAGTGATGTTAACGGTTAGTGATGTTAATGGTTAGTAATTGTTAATGGTTAGTTCTTTATTAATAAAAGTGGCATAGCATAATGGCATATTTCATAAATCTTGTGTTCGGGATTTTTTTTGGATGATATATATCTTTCGGTTTCGGCCGAAAGTCAATTTGTAACTTTCGGTTTCGGCCGGAACCAAAAAATGAATTTCAGTCAGCCTCTAATGAAAACTAGGTAACATCAGAAAGGAAATTGTAAAAAAGTAAATTTCTGGCAAAAACATTTACATTTGGAAATACTGCTTAACAAAATTATTCTTTCCGTAACCCATACTTTTGTTAAGGAGCTAAAATACACAACTGACAAGAAGAAAAATTGGACAAAGGACTATTGTAGGGAGAACTAGAAGAAAAGAACAGTGGGTAAAACCACACCTGGAAGTCAGACTCATTGAAGTCATAGGGGACATTCCAACCGATTTTGCCATACTTGCGACGCTCCTGCACCACAGCATGGAAAAATGTCAACACATATACTAGGCTGCAGAAAGCCGGGTGGGGGCACCTTGTCAGTGCATTGTGGGAGATCTTGAAGTAGGTGGCCCTCATGTTTAACTTCAGCCCATTAGGTGGCTCTGTGACCACCTTTGATAGAGGAGATAGGAAGGTAACACAGGGACATAAAACATACAATGCATACATTGCTCATTGTCCATGTTACTGAAAGAAACAAGTGTTTTAGGAGATTTTAGGAGTCTTATTTAACACTGCAAGCACAGATGTTCTTCAAACAAAAACAGATGCAGATGCAAAGATCTAACCTTCAGGGACTTCTGCAGAATGCCAATGGGGAAGTCCTTGATTGGTTCAGTAGTTAGCCACAAGCGGAAATCAGGATGGGGCTTTGTTATCCTTTCCAGACACTTCTCCAGCTCTTTTAGCCACTTTACCAAGAGGTGACAGTTCTGCAACATCAGCCACTGCCCCCGTGACACTGCCATCTCCAGCAACTGTAGCGCCACCTGTTGGATGCATACAAGCAGTCACATTTCAGATGCACACACAAGTTCATCCATTTAAACTTGTAGAAGTAGCTCGGAACTACACTGTTGTAGTCTATGTTCTATGTCGACCAGATACCTTTTCTTGCCCTTGGCCCATAGCCAGGAACTGGAGTCGACTACCGCCAAAGCCTAATTTTTCAGCCAGTTTCATGAGGTCAGTGGCAGGGTCTGAGCCAGGGCTTAGGATAAAAACAATGGGGGAATTTGGGCTACTCTGTTCAAAGACAGCATCAAAGCTGATCACTGGAGGCTGTACATACCTAGCGAAGGAAAAGGAAGAAGGGACATTTTAGCTTTAGTGCAAATAAATTCTTTTGATATGAACATTATTGTACTTTTCCACTGACACATTTGATCTGTGCCATACCATACCACATTAACAAAACAGAGTTGCACGGTGAACAGGACGAGTTGCTTTCCATTGAGCAGGTATGAAAGGGGACACGGTTAACGTGCCAGTGGAAAAGTGCTTTACAGATGCATATATCTCATCAGTTCTGCTCACTTCTCCCCCATGGTAACAGTAACATAGTCAGCGACGCCACGGTAAACCCGATCCACACGGAAGCAGCGCAGCAGCAGCAGTTTTTGGAACGGAGTCAACTTCTCATTATACTTCATAGGGAAAGGAGCTTGCTCGGGCACATCCAGGTCATACCACTGGAACACAAGGCCATTAAGGGAACAGTATGCTGGTCAAAAACACAGGAAGGGGAACTCTTATCATGCTGTAAGACCATGTGTCATCACACACCATCTTCCATTCTTCTGCTTTCTTTTCTATGTCACTGGGTAAACTTTCAAACTCTGTTGGAAAAAGCTCAGAGAGCCTAACGATGTCTTCCCAGCCCTGGTCTGGCAACCACAAGCATGGCTTCTTCTTCTTACTTTTCTCCAAGGACATATTTCCTATGAAGATAATTGGGAGACAAGCAGACAACAAGGAACCTGACAAATTTGAAGAAATATTTCTGTGTAGTTTGTTATCAGCTGGTGGGTTTTCCATTCCAATTGCAATTAATCAACAGTTCTATATCAACAGATGTTTCAGGCAACAGTGTCCAGCTGGCCCTGATTTGATGTTTACTTTGAGATAAACAGGGCCAGCTGGGTAAATTCTGTAAATAGAGGAGACAGGACATTGTAATTAACTTTTTTCATATACAGGTTGGTTTAGTTTTGTGTCTTTGATGCTGCTTTAAGTTTATTTTCAGTTTTCAGCATGTCTTACGTCTATTTTAAATTAAGCTCAACTTCATTTTGTTTTACCATATCTGTTGTTCATGAAGGTAGTAATAGGGCAACACTACTGTCCTTTGTGTCTGCCTGCTAATGGAAACTACTTGCATACCACAACCTATTGAAGTGCCATTGTGTAAGTTTGTGTCATTCTCTTCAAGTGTGATGTTATGTGTGTGTAACAGACCTTTTAGTTACGGTGAGCTCTCACCTTTGAGAAAGAAGTCTAACTCATCCTGCATTACTCGTCCCTCAGGTTGCTCAATCTTTATGGTCATGTTGAATGAAAAAAGAAGCTTGTGCCTCTCAAACAGTCCTGGGTGGAACAATGTAGAAGGAGTTGGCGTAAAGGTTAAGAGATGGACTCTTAATATTTTTAGTCTGCCAGCCAAGTCACAGGAGAAATCATGAATCAACAGGGTACGTAACCTGAATTGGAATGTATTAAAGGATCGATTTGGTCACATAACCAAATACATGTAAGTTAGTTTGACCAATTTCACAATAATACATGTAAGAAAATGAACATTTACATTTCTTGCATTGTTTTCACTGCACATGCATAATACATATCGTTCAATACCTTAAAAGAGGTGATTTGTTAAAAAAGTATTTCCAGTACAGTTTCAAAGTAAAACACTTGTGTATAGTTGTACCCCCGTATCCACGGGTATTATGTTCCAAACTCTACTGCGGTTTGCTGAAAGAGTAGATAAGAGCAGATGCCTTATATAACCCTTTGTTATGTCTCCAGTTGTATTTGCTTTATGTTTCTGTGTCTGTGCATCTCTTTAAACTCTCATGGGACTGACTTTGAGTTGGAGAATGCCCATTAGTCTTCATGAATGCCAATCAATGGGTTAAAGAACTAATGAGGAGCCACAATGTCAACAGGAAGTCTCTGATTCAGGAATTAAAAAGAGTATAAAAGTGACTTCCTGGTTGTATGTTGTCGGGTTGTAATTACTACCTTGTAAATATAACTCCCTTTTTCACTACCTAAATTCATTCTCATTATTGTCTACTCCACGCTACAGTTTCACACAAGACAAGTGCAGTCCCCATCGAATTCCGCCATTACCAATTGAAAGGAGATTAATCTGTACTGGCGTTGCTCAGCGTGCCCTCTTCATCATGTTTACTCCTGCCTGTATAGTATGCACTTGACTGGCACGCTATTTAAATAGTGTGAACCATGTATTTTTCAAATTTTTATGTGTAATTTTTTTTCTCCACTTGGACTGCAGTTAAATGGTCCAGCAGATACTAAATCAGCGAATATGGGACCCCTACTGTATATTCTAAAACTATGGATACTCCCACCAGGAGACATTTCCCAACACGCATTAGACATCCAACAAAATTAGTCCTATATCTCCACCCACTCCTTTACCAGTACAGCCGTAGTTATAGATGTTGTGCGTGAGAGTATCCATGATGTTTTTCATCCTCTTGGGTAGGACAGAATCAGGCAGAGACTTGCGCAAGGAGAACTCAAACACCTCCAGAAAGGAAGTCAGAGAGTATTGGTACATGCTGTTGACCACAGCCATCTCTGCTAACACGAAGAATAGGATGGCGCCCCGCTTAGCTGCTGGACGGTAGCCATCTCTCATCTTGTCAGTGTCTGCTGAGTTTTTCTCCGCAAGCTTCAGCTTTTCCAAAACCTGTTCAATAAATATGGCAAGTGATTAGAGCTATAACCCTGTGAAAAGTAATGTACAACATGTATCCTTTAAAATACCATCATGAAAACATCTGCTGTGTAATGTGTGCTGTTTATAATGAATGACTGAAGAGTGTGTGTCAATGTACAGCAGCTGCACCACTGCCTGTGTTTGAAGATGCTATAAAAGTAATGACAGCACTGCAGTGCTCACGAATGAAATGCGCTCATACTTGACATCATGTGACAGCCTCTTATTAGCAGAGAACACATGGTGAAAGTGAGCTACAAGCACACCTTTGGAGCTGCTTTTCAGCACTGCGGGAAAGGTTGCAAGCCTACTACATCCCCGGCTCAAACTGATAAGGTTAATATGCTGGTATTTCTAACAAAAAACCTAGAATAGGTTGATACAAGTGACAAGCCTGTCTGCAGCTGCCTCACCTCACTGGCTGTGGCCTTTGTCTCCTCCAGCTTGTGCACCAGCTGAACATTGTCCAGCATGTTACCCGTGGAGGTGGCCAGCTCACGCAAAAGCGAGTCCTCCAGATCTTTTAGAAGATGCTTGTTCTCACTGGTCTCCTGGATCAGCCGTTCCCGCTGCTCTTCCAGCTCTTTGCGCTCAAAGCCCACAATTACACTAAGCAGCTGGTCCTCCAGGCCCTTCAGGGTGACTAACACACAGACACACAGACACACACACTTCTAAGCTGTGTTATAGTTGTGGATGCTTACTATTGCCTTCCTTTATAATTCAAACTATACACTATTCTCCCCATCAAACAAAATTTGAAAGGAGAATGTTGATTATTTCTATTGTAAGCCATTAGTATTTAGTAATTTATCAGCATTTTCTTTGCATTCACAAAAAGCGTAAGAAGCTTTTCAAAAGCTGATTGTTCCATTGAAACATTCTCACAGGTTGCATAAGATAACATTTTCAGATTTCACTACTTCTATGTGAATTATGTTGATTACATGAAATATAGATACAAACATGCCAAAACAATCATGCCCACCCCATGGTATCAGACACGTGCCAAAACATTTTGCATGCATCCATAGAGATCATATGTACTCAGTGTACTCACATGTGATATGAATTTTGCCCACACTAGTCACATATTGGATATAAAGCCTTGATATCTGATTTTGGGTTGTGTTCATGGGAAGTGAAACATGCTCTTACTATAAAAAAAAATGACTGATTAAGTGTACATTATGAAATAAATAATATCCTACCAGTGTAATTGATGACCATGGCTTTCCCAAAAACAGAGGGTGAGTATTTTGGGTTGGCCAACTTTGTGTTTAGGTACAGTCTGAACTTAGGGTCGTAGTCCACCTCCTTGTCTCCAAGTACAACAACTTGCTGTCCCTGTGTCCCCTTGATGTTCTTTTCAAGGACATTGTCAATGACTGGGTCAATATACTCATCTACATCTTGGAATAAGAAGGGGAATCCATATTTGATAGCCATCTCAAGTTGTTTGAGGAAGTCTGGATCATTGAAAGAAGAGATCTATATGAAAAAGTAAAGCATGTTGTTAAGAATGGTTATCACCATTAACAACTAAAAACCTTTTATCTTGATCTTACCTATAAATTCTGCAAGTATCAATACTTTAAAAGACCTAACTTTTACTAACTTTATGTTTAATTCTCCAGAAAATCCTTAAACACTTTTGGCCTTTTATTTCTCCTACCTATGATTACTGTATTATGCCGAATAGGGTAGTTTATGCTGAACTGTTGACTGATGTTCTGAGCTTAATGGTAAACTGAGACAAGATCCCCAATTAAAAGAATGTTTGGACCTTTAGGTTGTCCTTTTCCTCCTTTTTCTTGATCCATTTGAGCGCCTGCTGCTGGGGATCGATGCACAGAGGAAAACGACTGGCTCGTGTGGTCAGGATCCCGTTCTGCACTGATAGCTCATCCGGAGGCAGTCCCTCGGAGCCCCACCTAGAGCAAGTTAATCACTCATTCATACACACAGATATGCATGTATGTACACACAGTTATGCACAGGTATTAATACATGTGCGCATACAACACACACGTGAATAACGTAAGCATACCCCAGTCATGCAGAAACACTCGTACACAACTGTTAAAATGGACTTACATGAGTGCATGTTAACAAGTAGGCAAGCAGTCGTCTCTTTTTGCTGGAGCTCTATGTTCGTGCTTACCTGCTGATTTCCACTTCATCGGTCAGCAGGCTCTCCACACGGAAAGGCTGGCTCACAGGGATGCCACGTTGGAGCACATCCTGCTGCCACACCTCGTACACCATCTCGTTGCGGAAGTCCCAGCTGAAGGCGCCCTCATAGCTTAGGAAGGCAGCGCAGACCAGGCAATCGCCCAGGAGCCTCACACGGCACTTCTTCAGCTCTTCCAGATCAATTGTCCATCTGGAAAACAGAGAACATGTAGCCCCAGTGAACGAAAAGCACAGATATGTCCAACTGGTTTCCACCAGTACACCACATAGCACATACGATTTATTACTAGCATGTTTTTTTGGATTACTTGCCTTACAGCCAGGTGACTTTGCCAGATAAGTTTTGTAAATATTAACAGACTGAGCTACCAGACAGTCTTTTAGGGGAATACTAAATGACATTAGATATTTAGGAAATACCATGTCTTTCGTGTCAGTATAGCGAGGGAAGTGTTAAACTGTATGAATGGCTCTTACTGACCGCTTGTTTTCAGAGCCAAGGCCAGAGATGAGCTTGTCAGCAGCAATGAACCTCCTCTCCATGAGCTCAGCCTCGTCCTGCAGCAGCCGCTTCTCAGACATGGCAGCTTTATATTTCTCCCCAAGTACCAGCAACTCGTTCTGAATGGCACTTAGCTCGTTTTGAATTCTGGTCAGCTCTCGCTTGCTCTGGAAAAAGTTCTTCTCTAGTCGTGCAACCTGTGGTAGAAGGGATCATATGGTTGGAGGGCTTTTTTTCCAAATCCCACCAGCATTGTCAGACCTTGGTCAAGTACATGGCTCATCACACTGACCTTCTCTCTCTTTGGCTTGATCTCCTTGGCAACGTCGCAGTAGCCCATCACGGCCTCAACAAATTTCAGCATTCCTGAGCCAGCCTTGCTGATGGCCTGCATCTCCTCAAAGCTGGTGTTGAGGTGCTTCAGGAAACCTGAGTCACAAGAAGGGAGGCTGTTATTCTGATGTCTCACTGAAGCATTGCTTTCAAATGAGACATTATGGTAAAAATGCTTCATGAACATTCTGCAGTTTAAAAATTCACAGTGAAATCTTTTCTTTGGATCATTGAAAAAAGAGCAGTATCGCCTCGCATCTCCAGGCCTGGGGTTCAATTCCCGCCTTGGATCTGTGTGCGTAGAGTTTGCATGTTCTCCCTGTGCTTGGTGGGTTTTCTCTGGGTTCTCCGGTTTCCTCCCACAATCCAAAGACATGCCGGCTAGGTTGATTGGTGTCTCCAAATTGCCTGTAGTGTGTGTGAGTTTGTGTGTGCCATGCAATGGGTTGGCGCTCTGCCCTGGGTGTCCCCTGCCCTGCACCCTATGTGTTCTGGGATGGGCTTCAAGCTTCCCCACGACCCTTAACAGAATGAAGCGGTATAGTAGATGACTGACAGATTGACTGACAATACTGCTTTCTGTATCAACTTCCTACCAGCAAGAAAACGTGTGGTCTTTGTTGTTGTACCTTTGACAGTTTTGACCTGACTGGAGGTGATGGCATCACAGTCCATCTCCATGAGGGAGCGCAGGAAGTTGGCCTCTGACATCATGCCTTTGGCAGTTTTCCAGCTGATGTCTTTGTATCCGCGCAGTACCAGGATACACTCACACACGGTCTGCACCTGCTTTGGTGGCTTTGCAAACGACCTGCATGGACAGACCCAGGTACAGGTAAGAAGCAAACAGTCAGGTACAGGTAAGAAGCAAACAGTCAGATACAGGGAAGAAGTGAACAGTGAGGTACAGGGAAGAAGCAAACAGTCAAATACAGGGAAGAAGTGAACAATCAGGTACAGGGAAAAAGGAAACAGCCAATGCACATACAGGTGAGAAAGTGGAATGCAGAAGCAAAATAAATCCCTACATGCAACAGGGTGATTGGGATATTGAAAGATGACTGTGGTAGTATATACTGATGCTCACCTGATCTCGGTGACGTCTGACTTCTCCAGGTCCCGCAGAGCTATGCGGGCTGTTTCAAGGGCAGGCAGGGCCTCTGCCAGTGAGCTCTCAGCATCTTTCTTCTCTTCCACAATGACCTTGTTTTGTTCCTCAATCTCCTTGGCCTTGTCTTCAGCCAAAGTCTTCTTCTCTTCCACTGTGTACATTAACAGTTTATGGCATTTTAACTATATATTATGTATTTCCCAAGTAAGCATATAACAACACTGTACTTTCCTATTATACCCAAGTTTAAGGCATAGAAAAACATCAAAAATTTGGTTCATGCAAAGGTTTGGCTGGTACTGTATACAAATACAGGCAGGTATTTAAATAAAATGCACATTCATTTATACCTCTTAATATCCACTTGAGAACTACAATATAGTCACACATTGTGCGAAGAACACCAGCGGTAGCAATTGCGACAAGCCTCTTACCTACAGTTGTGTTGGTACAGATCTCCTGCAAGAGGAGCTCACAGGCAGTTGACTTCTCTGCTAACACCACCTTCTGCTCTGCCAGTTTGGTGTTAAGCTCTGCAAGCTGCACACTGGCTTCCTTCAGCTTGTCGAGGCCTACTTCAAGACGCCTGCACTGGGCTGAAAATCCCCACACAGAAGAAGGCATGACATGAGCACATGCCATACATCACTCTGCCATCTTGGATACAATGGAAAACTGGGCTGTATACCCTGTATAAACTGATCCTTATTCTCCAGCAGGCTGGAATACGTGCTGATGAAGTCCAAGTAGTTCTTTGGGGTCACATAGTTGGTACGGCGCAATTTCTGTAGGAATTTCTGGCTGTAATGACCGACGGAGCCATGTACCATGCACACATGGGAGATGATTGCTTCCATGTGTGTGCTGGGTATCATGGGGTTTTCACCTGTATTAGAACAATAAGGAGAACGAGTGCATTTTGTACATATTATATGCTAACATGTAGCATAATAAAAAATCTTATCTGGTATGTATCCTACATTTCTAAAATAAAGTTCTAAAAATCTTACAAACTTTCATTCAAAGACAGAATCATATGCACACAACAGCTCTCATGGAACATTAAAAAAGTATATTGGAAATTGGGTAGTGATAGTAACATAACACAAATATAACCAGTATTTAAATAATTTAAGAACTGAAAGTGCAAGTTATTCGGTGTCAGTGACTTACCTAGGTAGGACTGAGCCACAGCCTGTAGTGCTTGAGGAGGCCAGGGTAAAAACCAATCAATTCCAGTGTTGTTTACTAGTCCTAAAGCACACAGAACAAACATTTAGCTAAAAATACCATCCATCCATCCGTTATCTTAACCGCTTATTCCTGGTGAGGGTCGCGGGGAAACCTGGAGCCCATCCCAGAGCACATAGGGCGCAGGGCAGGGGACACCCAGGGCGGGGCGCCAACCCACCACAGGCTAAAAATACCAACAGGTGGAAAAAAAGAAGAAACACGGTAACATGGTAGGGCAGCACATCCATGACCTTGGTTTTCTTGTATTACTAAGACAATAAAAAAAAGATTTATATCATATACCTTATAAATATTTATCTTATAAAGAAAATTAACACTAATATGTAGTAATACCCTACACAACAAAGATGGAAGTGTTAATTTTGCACCAAGTGAGTTTATACAGGTCCGGTTACACTCATAAAAGTCCTCCCAGTGTCAAATTAACACTGCCATCTTTGCTGTGTACTAGTAAGTGAACCAAAATATTTCTGTAATGCATAAAAATGGCTTGAAATTATTTTTTCCCATGTACATTTAATTGGTTAACTGGTTAAGGTACTTATACTTTCAGCTACTATTTATAAATTTAAAGAATTTGCTGCAATAATTGAGTGACTACTTTTAAATTATTAAAAAAAATATGAAGTATGCTACACTACAGTAAGTCTTGGCAATTGAATGAGAAACCTTAGGATTACAGGTCCCTAAGGCCTACACTACACTACACTACTTATAGCCCCCGCTGTAGTCTTCTGTACCTGGGAAGTTTCTGCAGCGTGTCCTCAAGGTGTCTCCCACTGGGGACATGCCCAATACAATGTTGAGATTGTTGGCACTCTTATTGACAAAGTATTGCCAGATGTTCTCTTTGGATGGGCCAGCTCCCATTTTCAGGGCCTCATCACGGATCTGGCCCAGGATAGACTCTTTCTCCTCATCAGGGAAGAGTGCGGGGACCATTCCTGTAACAGAGAACAAAGTTAAATAGTAAACATGTGAGAGTATTAATAAAGACTGGACAGTGTAAAACATAAGAACATAACTCAGTAAGAAAGCTACACTGTATATCTACATTATTTGATTCAGCTCTTTTGGTCACATTAGACCTTAGGGCTTAAAAGTAAGCCCAGTTTGCACTGAATCATGACAGAGACTTGGCCTTAACTTTGAGTGCTGGAAAGCCCACTCTACATCACTACTATATCTACGAACACAGATATAAAAAGCAAGAGTTTTATGAAGGTCCTGCAGTTACCTGATGTGAGCATATTATTGATAAGCTCCAGGAAGCCCTCCTCAGCAACATGAGCATCGGTGAAGAGAAACACTACTTTCTTGTTCTCAATGCCCAGCTGTAAATAGAGTGTTTTGAGGTCTTCACGGAAGTTGGTTTCAGCGTAACCTCGACTCAGAACTATTTCAAACACCTATGAAAAAAAAAAAACACAATTCAACATAAATACCAGAGTCAATGAAAGCTAGACCACAAGAGCAGTGCAGCACTGATTTGGTTACATTTTCACCATGGTGACTGTGTACCCCCTTACCTCACATCCTGCGGTAAAGGCTGAGAGTTTGGCAAGGGACTGCCTGCCAGAGCCACCGACACCCACTAACAGGGCATGGCCACGCTTCGTGCGGATGATGCGATGTATACGGGTTAAGTGCTCCAAGGCATCATCAAACAAAACCAGTTTCATCTGCATCTTTTTCTCATTGTACTCCTCAAGGATTTCCTGTAGAAGCAGTAATGAAAACATTTTATAAGCATAATAACAGCACTGTGTATGAACAGGTGCTGAACACTGATCAGCAGCAAGTATATGTGTGGATTGGTATGTGAATATATACAGGTAATGCATATAGGTGAAGAACACTGAGTCTATATGCATGACTCTTCAGTATTGTTCTAACTGACGGTATCCACAGAGATACACAACACATTAAATAACTATTTACATTATTTTAAATGGGAAACATAATCTAATAAAATGATCCACGATAATGTAAATTTTGATATAACGCGACCTTCCCATGGCTCCACTTATATAGCTTATAGTTAACATATTCAATTTTATAGCCTCTTCTGCACCTCATAAATTGCAACAAATTTCGAAAAACCAATTTCTGTTTTTCTCTTCATCATTAAGGCTGTGTTGAATAAATTATGCATGTTATATGATTTATTAGTATGAACTATGAACTTACTAAAAATAATTCTACATTCTTTGATAAATACATCAAAACTTATTTAATTTCAGGTGGATTTGCTTTAGCAAAGAAGATCAAAGGGAAGTTGAGATGTGTACATGTATACTTGTTTATTTAATTAGCCTTTAGTCATTATAAATCAAAATTTGAACTTCTTTTATACTCAATGCATTAAAGGAAAATGTAGCTTAAAGGAAAATGAAAGTTTCCTGCTGTAAATGTACAGGTAGTAAATTAAACAAGCTCATGTTATACTCATACTTACCTGGCCAGCACATATATGCTGGCACTGTAAAATACCTATATAATGATCAACCTTTGATTTTAGCACAATATATAACACTTCAAACAGTTATATCTGCACATAGCGACAAACGTTTAATAATGAAATATGGGATAAAAATTATACAAGAATTATACAAAATTATACAACAAGGAAATTTTATGTAATGAAGTTATTGTGTTCATCAGTAGAAGAAAATAATTGAGGGCTGTTAGTGGGTGGAACTTTGTTTTTGTTGCCTTTGTTTACGTTTGTAAACAGACTGAGCGCGAGAAAAGAAATCAACCAGACACAGTCAATGGTGCCTTAGCACCAAGTACAATATCTCCTGTGTGACATTTTGATAGATTTCAGATAAATTTTCTAATAATTAAATGTCAGTCAATTTACCATAATTTCAGTATCAAAAGCCAAGAACTGCACAGATACCAAGTGATGCCTGTGAAATCTTTGGTTGAAAAACATTGAGGAAATTGATAATAAATCAAAATTATTGAAACACATGAAATGTTATGCAGAAAAATACATAAGTGAGGGACTAATCTATTTTAAAACATTCATTGTTAAATATGAACTACTTGTTAATGTAATGAGGTACATAGGTTGTAGGAAGTGCTGTAAGCATGTCAGCACCTGAAATAAGGCTTTGGAAGCTTCATAGTCCTGGATGTCCTCGTAAACTCGGGGCTCTGACTCATCGAGGGCTGTCCTGTAGTCTCCAAACAGGATGGGGTTCCTCATAGCTGACTCCAGCTCATCCTTGAAGTGTTCTTCTATTAGTTTACGAATGAGGTCTTGGACCTGAGACAGAAATCAAAGTATAGAGACCAATGTACTGTAAAGTTCATAGCCATACTTGTACCTGTTCTATTTGTCACCACAGAATCAAGCCAGCATACTAAAACCCTGGATCTGTCATGTCAATCAAGAATAAGACTGGACACAACATACAAGGGCCTTATCAGTTTCGTTGATAAGTCTGTCGTGGAACACTCGCAGGCATTCGTTCCTCCAAACACGTACAAACTGGGCCACAGTTAAGAACCTGGCATAGAAAATGAATGATTACAGGTCGCTATTTTTGATCATAGATCACAGATCAAATATAATGCACAGTGGCACAATAGTAGGCTTACCTGTCACCACTGGTCAGTGCCAAGCCATTGTAGACCCTTGAGAGGTCCCTTAGATTAAAAATGTAATGGAACTTGGAAGGTGTTGGTGGTAGGTCCTTAACAACGTTCTTGTACAGTTCCAATGTGCAAAATGTTAGCTTGTCGCATATCTGTTGTATACAATCTTGAAATGTCTGTTGACAAGAATGTTAAATTTTTAGTTGCATAAATACACTGGTTCTAGGCAAACATAAAGGAACAGAGAGATGTACAGCAACCAGAAGCTGTCACCATGCAGGTACCAGAAAGGATTCTGGTGTTAGTGAAATATCTTGTTTAAAAAATTAAGGGATGAAAACGTGTGATAAAAAATAGCAGGAACAAAGCAAACACAGTTTAGAGGAAAAAATATAATTGCATTATTAATGTTCAAATGTCCCTCACCTTAGTATGGCCCTTAAGGATAGAAGCATATATGAGGTGCAGTGCTTCCTCCTGCGGGAAGGGGATGTTGAACACACTGAAAAGGGAGGTAAATCGGGGATCAACCTCATTGCGACCTCCGCCCGCCTTCCCCATAGCTGCAATGAAGCCCAGGTCTTTCAGTATCTTGTGGTTCAGTTCTTTTCCCCGGTCGTACATGCCACCTCGGTCTAAGAGCAATTTGAGCAGGGCTATGGGTTGCTGAGTGCCATATTCATCAACCTGGGGGGGCACAAACGCACATACATTTCTTCACAGTGAGACAAATGGTTAAAAAAAAAAACTACTAAAAAGCAAAATAATAAAATATGAAAAAGGAAAATTTACCCTTGGCATGTTGAGATCATCTATGAAAACAAGAAGTCTTTTGCCCATAGGAGGACCATATGTCTCTTTGGTTCGCTTCTCTACATTGGCTTCCAGATTCCTCTGCAGGTCCATTGATGTGGTCCGTGAAGAGAAGTTGATCATCAATATCATCTGAAAAAACATAAGAATGAAATATATATCTGTATGTGTGTTTATAATTGAAAATATAAAAGGATCACATTTAGAGGTTTCACACTGCTCACCGTATTCTCATAATTGAAGGCTTTAAAGTTGTTTACAATTTTACTAATATTATCATTATGATCTGTGATATTATTATAATCATAACCAAATCTCATTAGGGTTACTAAATGAAAGTCTAACTCTATAACTGCATATTTAAAACTCTGAATGTGTGTATAAATGACAGGCTTGCAAATTGGTCTTTGAGAGTAAAAGTATACTTACAGTTGTGTCACGGTTAAGGTTCTGCAAAAAGTTCTGTGTTGTGGCTGTTTTGGAGGTGCCCGACTCCCCTACCAGCACCACAGGCCGCTTGATTTTCACCATTTGCTCCAAAAGCCAGCTTGATCGTGTAGTGTCCACAGTGGGGACTAAAAGTTGTTTATGCAGTGAGAGACAGTGACTTCTTGTTCACATTTTGTTAGAGAAGCCATAACCCACTTAACCCTTAATTAATTATAAATGAAAAGTCACAATTGAAAAATTGTGAGAAAAAGTTAAGATCATAACAGACATTTATTAACAAAAGAGGTAGCTTTTAAGTTTAGTGGAGACACAAATTTTACTAGTACATGCTTTTATACTTTACCAAGGATGTCGCTAAAATTGACCTCTGTGTTGTGGACGTATTTGGGAACCAGTGAGCGCCAGGGCACCCACTTTTTTAATGTTCCATCAAAGTGAAAATCGTACAAAGTAGAAAGGTAGCCTGTAAAGGATGTAAATTAATGCCCAAGTTTATATAATAGTTCAAATACATAATAATAGAAAACAATGAAGTTGTAAAATAATCATATGTCTACACAGGTAGGTTAAAAGACTTTTGTAAGTGACCTATTCCTTTCTGGTCTGACCTGGTAGTTCCCCAGGGCCTGCCATCTCCTGCTCATTGTAGACAGCTGTTAAGCAGGCCAGACTTTTAATGAACTTATCGAATTTGATTTTCTCAATGTCAAGTAAAGTTCCTCCCAGAGAGTAGTACAGTGCCTCCAGGAAGTAACACTCCAGAACATCCTCCTCTAGCCCTTCTGTGTCCAAGAGTGCATCCAGCATCATGGAGAGTTGAACCACCTATGTACAGAAGAAGTATATATGACTCCACAGTCCACCAACCACCCCAATAGGAGCAAAACACAGGTCTGCATTTTTCAGCTACATTTTCAAGGATGTCTAAGGCTAACTACTTTTAACATAATAAACGATCATTTGTTCGGGAAATACATGGGCTTGTATTGTATACTCCTGGGAAACAGTTTGGCACAACTACAGCACTAATTGTTAAATAATTTGTTTGCAGAACAGACTTTTGAAATGGTTTTTGTACTTTGCACAACCACACAGCATATGTACAAGACGTCCTTCAACGAAAACACTTAGTTGAGCAGTATTCTACACACCATGTTTAAGTCAGTCTGAGGGACGATCGTCTTCAGTTTCTTTCCCTGTTTTCCATCCACAATTCCATTAACGATCATGTCAATGAGGGTCGGCACATACTTCTTAAATAACCGATTCAGTTCTGGGTGTTCCTTTTTTTCAGAAAAAAATTTTCAAAACAAAACTCAATTACATTTTGATTTTATGTCATACTATAAATTCCAAGAATGTTATAAATTATTAGTTACTACTAGGGATGTCCTGATTAAGTCATTTTTTTGTGATCCATTTAGATCTGACAAAAAGGGCTTTCAACCTGGCATACAGCTCCTGTATACCAGGTTGAAATAACATTCTATTTTAGCTAACATTGGCACGTCAGCCAAACAACCGCACATAAAGAAAAAACAGCCTGCATCCCACCGCTCTTTTAAAGTTTTCATTTAATAAAATAACAACACATGAGTCATTTCTACACAATTATTGACATTGACAGTTTATCTTTATAGTACAAATACAATATGCATATAACACATAAATACGTGTGTACTGGTAGTCAGTTTTGAGGATTAGTTTGCATTTGTAACTTTAGTTCTTATATTTAATTTGCTTAAGTTTTGTTTGCACATTCAGTTAACATTTTTAGTTGTTAAGACTTAATGTTTAGTTTGCATATCTAATTTATGTATAGTTTGGGCATTCAGTTGTGTGCTGTTTTCCCTGTGGTTATTACATATACTTGGTAAAATTATCCTTTCAGTTCTACAGTATTTCATTTAGTCATAACTTTTTAACGTGTTCCTAACTGACAAAAGGAATGGAATCACACTGGGTTTAATATAAATGAAATCTAAATATGTCTAATTGGCTGTGATACTGATAATTCATACCAGATTGGGATGTTTATAATCAGTATGTCTTTAAAGAACAGATAATTGTACCTTCGGGGGTCTATTATTGACCCACTTTTCCCAGTAAGGGGCATAACAGAGGTCCTTTGGATCAACAAACACCATTCCACAACGAGAGACAGTAGCAGGAGAGGCATACTGAAGGTCTCCCACCTGTGGGTGAAATAGATTTCAATCAGTAATTCACAGAAATGGGCTGTATGGGCGATTAACACATAGTAGTATCAACCTTGCGTTGTAATGATCACGTTTGAATTTGGCCCACGGCACTGATGCATGTATAAAGCTTGCATGCTTTCTCTTTGCGTACATGGGTATCCTCACCATATTGTAAACACATGCAATTTATGTGACTTGGTGACATGAAATAGCTTTTCATGTGTGTAAATGCATTAAATTTGTTCCCCATCCATAGATTAGATTTGTTGCCCTTCTTCAAGCAGATTATGCAAATTGGCATCAGATGGTGATTAACTGGACAAACATATTCATAAATGATTTTCCATGATTAGTGACTGCACTGCAAGATTCTGTTCCATGTATCAACTTGGCCCAGATAGGGTTAAATGAGCACATACATGTATTTGGAGAACAAGACCAATTTACCATGTACACTGGGTCCTTCATTTGACTATTCCATTACTACCAGACCCCTCACAATCACTAGTGGAACCCTTCCTCTTCTGATGGCTTCAGTGAAGGTCACACCTGTATTTACATACCTCAAAGAGCAGTGCACATTGACTCTGCAGACGGATCCTCTCTCCATTGGCCAGAGTGAGCAGCTTGTTGTCATCCATCACTGAGTTCATGTTTTCAACCCAAAGGGCATCCACATCCCCATCAAACAAGATATACCTAAATAATACACAAAAAGCTTAATTAGAGCAGGAAAAAGCACAGTATCACTTTACTTTCTTCAAATATCTCAGTGTCATGACAAACAGGAAATTTTTTTGATTAAACCTCCCCTTTTCCCTTTTATATTAATCTCATAACTAAAATTCAGAATTCAAATTATAGCATCCACAACATTTAAGTAATATAATCTCACTACCAGTCACATACATTTACCTCTTTTCTTTTTTGTCAGTGGGCTTGTTGATGTCACGGAAAATATTAGATAGGATACCATCAGTCCAGTCTCTAGTAACAGGATCCAGAATTCCATACAACTCAATCACACTCATGGCTTTAGGATTCAAACAGTAGAGTTTGGTGACGAGCCCCAGCCTGTTCATCAAAAAAAAACTTTTATACTAAACACTACATGTTAGTCATTATGAGACCATCAATGTTATTTAATGCTAGAAAGTTAGCTAGACTGCTGACATGTACATTAGCAGTGGTTAATATTTCTCTTATCTGTGCAACCAATGGCTAGCTAGTTTGACAAATTTGTGCTATGACATGTTTGCAGCTGTCTAGTCTTGTAAATGTTGCAGGGTCAGTCTACCTGTCAATATGCATAGTCATCTTGATATTAAAATTTTGTTTGCTGGATTACTGAATGTGTACATATACGGATCATATCTTGTATGATGTGTGTGACAAACTTTGGTTTGATTCAGCGGCTTGGTTTGAGAGGCAACAAAATTGTCTCAATGCATGTTTGTGTTTTGGTCTTTGGCAGTTTTACTAAGCAAATCATAGACTCCTTTGTAAATGCATATAATGTATATTATTTGCAAAAGGGCCTATCGAAGGGTATTAATGACCACAGATGTTCCCTCCTTTTCATTCAGAACCAAAAACGCAATACAGTACAATCCCTAACATCAAGCAACAAATCCAAGTAGATGGATAAGAAACCAGTGACTGAGCAACACATACTGTGATGCCCATCATTTTACAAAACATTGGTTAGGTGCAAACCATCAGTATATTATTTGTTGGACTGCTTGTAAAGTAAGTACAGAATGACAAAGCTCAACTATGTTACAGTGTGATGGTACTTTAATATTCATCTATCAGTTTTTCTTTTACATTTTTCTTTTTATAACTGTTGGATTGTGGAGATAAATTTAACCAAAACTAGCAGAGGTATGACAACAAAAAGCTTAGCACCAGTAGTGAGTACCTGGTTTGAGCCTGACAAAGGGTGTTAATGACCACAGACTTTCCCCCTCCTGTAGGACCTACAACCATGGTAGTGTGTCTGGTCATCATGGTCTCATACATCTGCACCACCTTGTCAACCTGAAGCCATAGGAAACATTAACACTGGTACTGTATCATGTAAAAAAAACTAGTACTTTTTGACTTTTTGAGATATTTAAAAAGGGTATACAATTAGATGTCTCCAGATATTCAACACTAACCATGGTATTAGAAACCTGAGTGGCTAACTGAAATACATGAAAAGAAGGAACCATGACACCTGTTTGGGCAACATGATGTACTTGTTCTCCTGCAGTGTCTGCTCAACTGCGTCATTGAAGTTGGGGTAGCGAACACGTGGGCAGTCCAGTCCTGGGAACAGGTCTGATATCAGACCAAGGAACAGAGGCACATCCTCAAATACAAACTTGGGCAGGTTCATGTCTCGTAGGGCTCGCATGAGGACCACGTCCTACAGTAAACAGGAAGTTAAAGTGAGTGAGGCCAAAAACACAAACAGCACGCAGTTTCCACTGCAACATGAGAGAGTGGCTACAGACTACAACATCACATGGCAAAACTCTACAGGTTATATAACAATAACATCTTCTAGCATGCTGACATTTTAATATGGTTTTTTGTGTAAGGATCACATTTGCCTGTCAGCAGAGATCTGAATAACATGAGCTGATATATCTTGTCCAAGTATCCTTGACACAAATTAAAGATTAGTTTTTTTTGAGTGAATTAAAGTTCAGTTTTCAGCTGAACATTCTTAAAGCATTTTAAAATCCATTTGGAACAGCAAATTAGTACTGAATAATGATCCATACTTCATTAAGCTCTGGGGAGCCTCTCTTCAGCTCTCCTGCCATCACCAAAACTGACTTCAAAGCCCGAAGACCAAAATCATAGTGGAACTGCTTGGACAGCTGCTCCCGTGCTAACTTGTACAGCACTGTCATCTTCTTGGCTAGTACCTAGGTCACATAAGCCAGGAAAGCATTAAAATACATTAAACAATTTTTCAGTGTCAGTCACTTTTATAGTGCAAGCCCACAGATGTGTGATTATGATGTGTATCTCTACATATGTGTTTACAGATTATTACCTTGGCTAACAGGAACCCCTCTGAGAAAAGCATGATCTCACAAATCTGCTGTAGATCAGGAACGATGACCACCACAGGGCGGAACAGGGCTTTGACTGATTCCGGCAACTCTGTACGCCCTGCATAGCCTGGATTCATAGTGATGAAAATTCCCATTCGGTCATCCAAAGTAATCTCCTGGCCTTCAAACTGAAAAAGAAACACAACAAAAATTTTAATGAAAAAGATGTAACTAATAAAACAATGTTCATATAATACTTAAGCCATCCATTTTCTGCAAAATGATCCGTTTGTGAGATAAAAATTTCTCAATAGAACACCAAGTGTAAATGATCTCCAACTGGATGTAAAATGACTAACAGGTGTACCCATAACGATACTCACCTGGAACTTCTTCAGATGCAAGATAAGAGCATTGCGGATTGTCTGAATTTGAGAGGAGATTACAGACAAGACGGATGCGTCGATTCGATTGAACTCATCAAAGCAGCCCCAGGCACCACACTGGGCCAACCCTGAGAAGATCTTCCCCACAGCCTTGGAAACAATGACATCAGTAAATGAACATCTTTCACATACTGAAAGCAACACTCTGAAGCATTTCCAAGGGTGGTCATGTTCATTTACCTTGTAGTCCATGCCCTCCCCACAGTTGGTGACTACACACAGCAAGCCCAAGGCTTTGGCCAAGTCTTTGGTGGACTCAGTCTTCCCTGTACCAGCAGGTCCAGCAGGAGCTCCACCCAGGTACATGGATAAGGCCTGTGTTAGGACAAGTACCAAATGTGAAACTGCAATGCTAAGCACTTGCTAATAATTATACATTTATTAGGCATCGTTTCCATGTTCAGTGCACAGGTAGATACTATTCAGGTAAGTGAAGGTCCTAAAAGTGACAGCACCTGTGTGAGTGTAAGGTATATCCTATCTGTCAGTGGGGTTATAACAAGACGTCCATTAAGGCCCATGTATTCATAACCATATGAGAACATGGCACTGCACTGGCGCACAAACAAGTCATCAGGGTCTCTGTCCCAGTAGAATCGCAGTTGGCTCTCCCACTCAAACTCAT
Source organism: Chitala chitala (assembly GCA_025773905.1). Taxonomy (NCBI): domain Eukaryota; kingdom Metazoa; phylum Chordata; class Actinopteri; order Osteoglossiformes; family Notopteridae; genus Chitala; species Chitala chitala. Next base: position 16,958,774 of record JABJVR010000035.1, read on the forward strand.
GGGCGTCCATAATGCTGCCAGATGAAAAAAGAGGTTAGTAAAAAAAAAAAAGAAAAACTTATCTTCATTACCATAGATTATTTGGAAAATATAAATTGTTTAATAGAAAGCAATACAACCAATTTTCACTGATCTACACAGAATATAAATGTTAAAGACACAACACGAGACCAATTCTAATCCTTGTTTGAGTAGCAAGGTCAAGGTTGAGTAGTCAGCAGGCTGGTGGAAATCATATATAGTTCATACATGTTACCTGTCTCTGACAAAGCTGTCCACAATGTCTCTAGCATGTACATCAATGATGAGGACTGTATTAATCTTGCAACGGTCATTTTTCTTCATGGGCTGCATGATACGTGTTACAAGCTCATCAATCTGCTTGTGCATCTTCTTGGCATAGTTTTTCATTGCCTGCTTTTCACCCTTATTAAGCTTGTTAAAGACATCTTCCACTTCCCAAGTCCACCAAACTTGGTTGCTAGCCAATACCACCATGCCCTGGTACAGCAGCATCCAGTCCACTCTGTTGAAGGGAAAAAGGCAATTACAGACCCCCCTTCACATTTGCAAAAGGGCAGAAAACCACCACAAATGTGAAAATTTGAGAATAATACTTATGCGTTGAAATTAGGAAGGCCTAACAGTGTGATGTTATGGCAACCAACCAGACTAACAGACTTTCCACTAGGAAGCGTATCTAGCCATATCTAGCTAGACACCCTTTGTGTCAGAGTGATCACTGTCTTCTAACTCTCAGGAACACTTTCAGAAGCAATGGGAGAACTTCCTATTTGGACCCATCATTAAAAATGCTAAATTACCACTTAAAACACACTGCGAGAAATGCAAGATGCCATGGTTACAAAGACAGTCAACAAGCAAGTGAGACTGGTTGACGAGACTAAGGTGCACAGTAAGCCCAAGCCAAGATCCATATAGCTTCACAATAATATTTATACAATTTATGGTTTTATGTCAGAGGTGGGCAATCACAGTGCTGGAGGGCTGCAGTGGGTGCTGGTTTTTGCTTCTGCCAGTTTCTGCTCTTAATTGAACTTTAATGTCAATTAAATATTATTTACTTTTTTGTTCCTACAACCCTGAATTGGATAAGGCGGTAAAGCGAATGAATGGATGGATGGATGGATGGGATTTTTTTGTACAATTACCTTGTCAGTCCAGAAATTCAAAAAAACCATGATAAAGACTGAATTTGCTTTTTAACATTTTTTAAAGAGTTATGGTATATTTTAATCCATTCCTGGTTACTAATTTAAGTCACTGCTCCTTTAAGTCTTTGTCACTGGGACCTGTTTCAGCTGTTCATTCTCACTCTTAACTTTCTTCTTTAGAAGTATTAGGCAGATATGCAAATTATCAGGAAGAAAAAAAAAAAGACATAAAATGTAACTGATACTTAATTTAGATGGTGGCCAAATTAAATAAAAAAAAAATAGATGAAACAAAATTGTGCACCCACCAAGGCCCTCCAGGACCGTGACTGCCCATCTCTGTTTTATGTGATACAAATTATTTTCAGTTTTCTTTTGTATATTTTTAGCTTTGCATGCAGGTTTCTGTGATCTTTTGGCGAACTCCAAAAATAATGCTATACAGTTGTATGTGAACAACTAGCAAATAAACACAACCGCGGGTGTCAAATTTTCAAATCTAGTGGGGCAGCTGTATAGATAACTATTACACACATTTTGCTAATTATACTCTTTGGTTTCAAGTTCATCTTTGGAACTGGAGGGACTTTCTGAAGGCTTATGTGTGGGGTGTTGTTGGTAGTTGTCGAAATCTGAGAGAAATCTGATAGTTGTTGTGTATGATCTGTTTTGGTGTTTGTTTTTTTTTTTTGGTTATGTTTTGTTTCATTTGTATACTACTAATTTTTGTTTATTTTCACCTTGTTTTGGATTTTGGGGACAGATTAGAGGGATCCCATACACTTTTTGCATCTCACATAGGAAGATTGTTTGTTTACTCACTAGGGTTTAGAAACGAATGCCACTTTGTACGTTTTGTTTTGCATCTTGTTCAGTGTAGTCAGGTTAGGGTTTTTTTTTTTTACTTATGGTTCGGGTATAGGTAGTTAGTGGTGAGAGTTTGTTTATAGATTGTTTTGTTTTATTTTGTTCTTTGGTTTGGCTTCGTTTTGAGTCCCCATTTTTCCCCTCTGTTTTTTTTGTATTACTCAATTTATGAAAAAGGTTTGTCTGTTACTTTGTAAATAATCACTTGCATCACTTGTAAATATAATTACTCTTGCACCCAAAATCTCTGTCCTGGTGGTTGTAGTCTCCCCTCTGCACATGGTGTGCTATCTCTGCCGGCTTCCGCCGCAGTTACAAAGTCACCATCTTGTAACAAGTGGAGGCTCGTCCGGGAGGCCATTTTGGGGTGTACCTACACTGAGAAGTGGAGTTTGGGAACATAGACTTACGACTAGCATGATGGCGTCATTTGTATTGGAGGAGTTTGTGGCAAGTCCCTCGTATGAGGTTTTGGAGAAATGCTGGAAGGATGATTTGCTTGCTATTGCAGGGCATTACAATGTGCCAGTTTCCTGCTCATGGGTAAAACAGGCAATAAAGGCAGTTGTGGTGGAGGTGTTGCTGGAGAAAAATGTGCTGAGTACGGCGGAGTCCATAGAGGTTGAGCTGGCCAGTAAGGCCTGGCCGAAGGGTGAGGTTGTTACACCCCAGTCACCAGGGGATGCCCTGGCTGGGATTGCAATTGGGCCTAGTCTTCCACCGACGGGGGGGCAGCGCTTCCCTGGGAGTAGTGGTGCTACGACTAAGGCGGAGGTTGATGTCAGGCGCACGCCCGAGGAGGCTGGTGTTCTGGTGGAGGTGGAGACTGATGCAAGAAGGCCTAACACATTGCCCAGGTTTGAAGCTTTTTCCCCAGGACCGGTAAGTTCTGTGTCCGAAGCCCGTCTAAAAGTGCGTTTGGCTTGACTTCAGCTGGAGGCAGAAGATCGAGCCCATGCTAGGGAGTATGAGTTTAGACTGGCGGTACGAAAATTAGAAATAGAGGCTGACACACAAGTGCGGCTGAGACAAGTAGAGCTCGGTCATTCAAACACTCAACCTCAACCCTCTGTAGACTTCGCACCAGTCCCTCCTACTGATGATACCGTTGAGGGTGATGCTGACTCCACAGTAGGTGGACAAAGGTTACGTGGCCCTGCTAGATCTTTTGATATTAGCAAGAATATAGTACTCCTTCTGCCATTTCGGGAGTTTGAGGTGGACATCTATGTCAGTTCATTTGAACGTATTGCTGCTTTGCTGCAATGGCCTAAGGAGATGTGGGCACTTTTGTTGCAATGCAAACTAGTGGGAAAGGCTCAAGAGGTTGTTTCTGCCTTGTCCTTAGAAGACAGCTTACAGTATGATATAGTTAAGTCAGCTGTACTTTGTGCTTATGAACTAGTACCTGAAGCCTATCGACAACGTTTTAGAAACCATAGGAAAACACCACTGCAAACACACGTAGAGTTTGCTCGAGAAAAAAGTGCCCTATTTGATAAATGGTGTGGTTTAAGTAAAGTTACTGATATGCAAGCATTACGAGAGTTGGTATTGTTAGAAGAGTTCAAGAACTGTTTGCCTGAACGTGTGGTAGATTACCTAAATGAACAAAAGGTTTCATCATTATCATATGCAGCAGTGTTAGCAGATGAGTTTGCACTAACTCATAAGAATGTTTTTGTACCAGTCCAAAAGGAGGACCTTTCTGACTCTTTGGTGATGGATTCCACTTTTAAACCCATAAGCTCCCAGTTGCCTCCATCCCGTATACAAGAAGAAAGGGAATGTTTTTACTGTCATAAAACAGGACAAGTCATAGCAAACTGTGGTAAACTTAAAAGGAAACCATTATCCACAGAGGACCAGATTAAACCAGTTGCGACTGTTGAATCGACGGCAGCGGACTCTGCATTTGAAAGGGACATTTCGGAAGCATTCAAACCTTTTGTTAGCACCGCGGTGGTTTCTCTTAGGGGAGATTGTAGTGAACAAAGGACGGTTCGGGTTTTAAGAGATACTGGAGCCCCACAGGTTGCTGGGAAACCAAACCAGGTTATTCCCCCTGCCCCTTTATATCCAATTCCAGTGATAGGAGAACCCTTTGAACATGTAATTGTAGACTGTGTTGGTCCCCTTCCCAAGACAAAAGCAGGTAATGAACTTAATCACAATCATTTCAGGTTCGGGTCAAGTTCAAGTAAATAGACAACTGTTAAACTGGAGGTGACACCAAAGGGTGAAATTCACAAGCAGCTATCAACAAATAAAAATGGAGGATAAATACAAACAGTCTGAAGTATCAGCCCATGTGGTAGATGGTACAAGAATAAAAGTTAACAAAAAAAAAAACAAATTTAGTTTCTGGTTATATATCCAAAACTTCAATTGAAACCCAAAGAAACACTAGCACCAATGCAAACACCACCACCAGCCAGAGACGCACCTGCTCCTGTCCTCACAGTAGTGGAAGATGGCCTCCTTGGTGATGAGTCTGTTGGTCCTCCTCATTTCCAGCAGCACACCTGTCATCCAATCTTCCACACGACCCTCAGCTGCTACAGGTTGCCGCAGATCCATGACCTCTCCCTCAGCAGACACCATAGCCGTTGCCACTGTCTCTCCATCCCCCTCTGATTCAAACCGCAATGATGCGATGTTGTCGTACATCTGGATTGGGTGAGTTCATGTGGGTTATATACTCATACAGGAAATTAACATAAGTATACCTGGGGTTTGCAACTGAAGCTTCCCATTTGCATATTTATTACTCAACTTTTAAATATATGTATAGATTTTGCTAGAATATTAACTATTTTGTAGAGGATTGATGTACCAGATTTTGTGAACAGAGTACCTTGGTATAAACACTTGTTTTATTTTTACCTAAAGTTTTAAGCAAAGGATCTGAACAATTATTTGTTAAACTGAAGCAATTTACCTGTCAGTCATAATATTCTGTATCTCAAACAGAAAGTCAGCAACACAAGCTAAACAAAAAAGCCTGTATTTAAATTACAGAAGACGCAAGTACACCAGCCTGCTAGGGCCAGACCTGGGTATGCATGTTAGCACATTGTCTCTAGGAGACTTTCCATAAACCCACCTTGATCATGTGCTCCTGGACACAAAAGGGGTCACTGCTGCCTAGGATGCTAAGCAGCTCATCATCTGAAATGAAGAAGAAGCGTGGAAAGGCATTTCGTTTGGAGTCCAAGTAATCATTTAGGCTTTTCTGGCAGCGCTCCAGCCCATCACTCAGGTTCTGCAGGTCTGGCATTCGGTTTGGTGCAAGACAACACTTCTTTATCCTTGGGTCATTCATCGTTTCTGTCATTATCTACATAGTTCAGACACAGACAGAAAAATACATTTCATGTACTGTTCCATAAACAATATACTGTAAAAATTTATACATATGTTCGTACATATTTAAATATTCAAGCTGCTTCATAACAGCTGGTAACTTATTAACAGACTGAATTAGAAGGAGATTCTAATAACCCAGAAGCCAAACCTTTTTGAACATTTTGTCAATGTTATCAAACTTCTTCGCCTCTTCAGGTAACTGAGAGCGGATGTCTCCACCAATGAAGATACTCTCCAGGTACATCCATTTCCGTTGAACCAGCATCCAAACCTGGGTGGTCACAGAGGCAGGACCATAATATGTGTTTATTACAATTTTATCAATTACTACCCATGAAAAAGTCAGTATTTTGGAATAATAAACAAGAAGACCCATTTTCTACATACGGACCTCAATAACCTCACTGATAAGTGACAGACTCTTTTCCCACTGCTGTACGGTCGCCAGGAAAGGCCCAACAAAGCGGCTGCTGGCCATGCTCTGCAGGTTCATGGCATTGTCGTCCAGGCTCTGCAGTATCTCATCCACTGTGCCCAATATGAAGCCACGCTCTTGTGTGCCTTTGAAGTAGCGCTGTACACTGAACTTCATGGTCTCCCACATGTCCACAACCTCCTTCACACCCTGTCCGTACAAATGTATAGAAAGTGTTATCGTCAGTCATGGTATAATGCAGCATCTTATATAATATATAAGATATTTATAAACATAAAATGACTGACCTTCTCAATACTGAGCTCCTTGACAGCAGAGCTAACAATGTCCCCTATGACATTTCCATACTTATGTAGCTCCATGGCAAACATGTTCTCCAGGGTGAAGGTGTCAGGGTTCATCTCAAAACTCTTGCCTGTTTGTTCCATAAGTTCTTTCCAGTGTCTGCATTGCCAGAGGAGTTCCCAAACACAGGGACAAAATGAAAGGCAGGGCACTAATGACACCTCAAACACCTCTCCCAGAGAAAATTAACAACAACTAGTATTACACAAATAATCAATCCATTAATTTATGTCTCTCAAGAAATTATTATTCAAATATGGTTGCATTGATGCAGTGGCCCTTCTGGGACTAGAAAACTTCATGGAGTGCACATCAGAACATAGACTAAGGGGAGTTAAACTGATGTGACTATCTTTAGGAGAAAAACAATTAGAATTAGGACAGGCAAATCACGCAAACTGGTCTGACATAATAAATGGAAAAAAAACTGAATGGGGTCAAAATGTGTCGGAGCCCTTACCTATCTCTTAAGGCCTCATTCTTGAGATCTAGTAGCAGTGGCAGAGACTCCTTGAACTCCCTCATGCGACCCTCCAAAAAGAAGGCTGGTGAGAGGGCTCGCACATCTTTGGGGAGTTTGCGGAGGTTTTTAATGAATTCGTCAATGCCCTCCTGCAGCAGATTGATGTTCAGGTTGACCCATAGAGTCTGGGACCACTCTGTCTTGGCAGCCTGAGAAACATAGTCATGAGTCTTAATTATATCACCTTTCATTAAAAGAATTAAGAACTCACAAGCCATCTAACCCTTTCTAACTGTCACAGTAGTAACAATGTGTTTCATCATTATTATTAACATGGTGCACTGTCCAATGATATATGAAGATGTCACTGAGTAACAGAACCATATAAAATTACTGTTGGCAGCACTTCAGTAGTTACATGAAAGACCTGTGTTTAGTGCAATGCAGCCTCCCATTACCTATGACTAAATAGCTCTACTACCTTGCGGCTGCCTTAAACTAGGGAGTTAACTTTGCACAAATCCAAAGTGGAGCCCCTACAGCAGTCTGGAGTTTGATTCAGCACCCTTCCAGTAGTTCCTGCAGCGTAGCTAATGGCCATACATGACGCTTTATATCCTTTGCACCCTCCTCCAAACTGACAGGGGAATTCTGATGTTTGGATTGCTTAGGATCTCAATTTGATTCTGCCCTGTCTTGCATCCCTCATTTCTAAACAGCTAATTCAATTGCAGAGAACTGGAACAGTGTCTCTCAAGTAAGAAGCTCTGCTGCCAGCATAATTTATACACCTGGTGTTGACCCTGTATCTCCATCTGATATTTCAGTTCACTCACTTTCTGGGCCTTGTAGATCTCATAGATCTGCTGCAGGCCCTTCATCTCTTTCTGCACATTGAGCAGCTCTGGATACATAGTGAAGGGTAGATCCAAGAGCTTTTCTGCATTAGCCAGGCTTTGGCGGCTGGCCTCTATTTGGGACAGCTCTGTTTCATAAGTCACAAGCATGGCCACACCTGATAGGGGCATAAGCACCACAGTCAGAACGGTAGCATTCAGAAGTGCCTCACAGGAATAGCCTTAGGCACAGAAAGTCTTACCTTTTTCCATATCATCACCTACTGCACCAGGCCCTTGGATGCTAAAACCCTCTGCAAACACAGAGACCTCCTGTTTAAAAGCATCAACCTGCTCCTTGGTGATCTGTTGAACCAGTAGGATTCAAATCAAGACCTTTCATGGGCCCTCATGATGCATAACATGATATTAATATTTATGTGCCTTTATTTTAGTTAACATAGTTAAAACATAAGTAATGAAATACACCACTTAAGACAAGTTTGAACCAAAATGTTGGTAAAAGTGAAAAGTTATGGTTATCTACCTCAGTGAAAGTCTTCTTGACATGACCCAAGCTACAGTCCACTTGTCGTGACTCAGCTAATAAATCGCTCCACAACTGAGTAATGTTGCCCACCAGCTCTCGCTCTTCCTCTGTCACCTTGGTAACAAGGGCACAACAGAGCTCTCTTAATAAATATTTTATATTGTTACTAATATTAATAGAGACATAGTAAGTGAAGAAACAATTTTGTGCATATTATTATTATTATTATTATTATTATTATTATTACAATAATGCAGACCAATGATGCCTGTATCAAAAACAAGCACACATTGAGGGTATATCTTGTAACTGAAGCGTTACGAGAACTCACCACTATATTGTACATGGCAAGTGTCCTGTATCTCTCCTGGATGTCAGTAAAACGCATCTCCACTATTAGTGACATGTCTCTGATGTCTGAAATTGTGCCAAGCACAAACTTCAGGTCCTCCAAAGTGTTGGGACTTCTCTTTAAACACTCAGAGAGCCTCTGTAGAGGTGTGCAGATTGGTAATAATAAAGTGCACAGTATGGTATGACAGTTCAATAACCAGATGACCTCCACATAAAGAGAGGTCCAGTACCTGCAACTCATCACGCAGACTGAAGAGGTCTTCCCGGGCAGACTGGTTAAGAAAACGGCCCAGAGAGCTGATCCAGTCCTGGATGTTCTCCTGCACAATGTAGGCCAGCGGCTTCAGGTTGAGCCGAACAGCATGCTCATCCTTCCACTGGGGCTGTGCTGCCACCTCCTGATTAAGTCGGGTGTACGCTTGCAGCTTCTCATCATATGCAACACAGGCAGGTTTCTTGGCAGCAAACCTCTCCATGACAATGGCCTTATCCATCTTCCACAGGGGCCGGTACCGTTTCCAGTGGCCAAGACAGTGGTCCAGAGAACTAAGTAGGCACTGCACAGTTTGTGAGACAGCCACGGCCTGCTCATTAACTTGTGGGTGCTGGCACACTTCAGTGTAGAAACTGAAGACAACAGGTTCATCTTCACCATCAACATGCTGTGGAGGGCACTCAATGCAGGTACCATGCATCCATCGTACAAACCGCTGTGAGACAAAGAAACAAAGCCAATCATCTGTTTAAATAGTTTATTGCTTTGGATTTGCAAATTATGTTTGATTGGAAATTTAAATAGTTGATTGACTACCACTGAACAAAATTGACACCGAAATCTATTGTCGATAAAGTACTACTGTCATTGCCTCCTAATATGAAGTAGTGTCATAAAAAAACAGGTACATGGGCAGAATAAATTACTGCATAAGTCAGCTCTGGACAGCACATAACTACACTAGTACAGAACCTTTGGTGATCAAAAGTGCACTTTCTGTCACACTACAAACAGTTTCATTACTGAGGGAAAAGGCAATGACTGACATTATAATGACCTTCATGCCTAGCATACTAAAAGCATGTCACCAATAACTGTCCTGATTAATTAAGGTTAACCAAGCAGAAAAAATTGTTAGAATTTCATCGATGTTAGTTTATGAATTTGACAGTGATTTCTAACCTTAGTACTTTCCACACAGTTCTTCATACACTGCATGATGAGCTTGTATACTTCACTGTTTTTGGGGTGCAGCACAATTTCTGGTGGAGAATGTATAGTCTCAATTTGAAAGAGTGGGACGTTCCCCATCAAGGTGGCATTGAAAGTCTGAATGTTCCTGTTGCAAAGAGAAAGTGTGAGTGGGCAAGAAACAACAGGAATATATCCAAATCACTTAGGGATACATAGCCACATATCTCACCTTAGCACCAGCTTGACAACGGCGTCAAACACCTTGCGCTCCCAGTAAGCATAATATGGGGCCATTTTCTTTGCTTTGCCTGCGCTGGTCTGCATAACGAGGTTCTCTATTACAGTCAACAAGGCACCAATATCAGTGTACTTTCTGCGCAGCAGGTTCACATCTTTGACCCTCTCCTGCTCAATCAGCTCACAGAACTCCTTCACTCCTGAAGCAACATAAACAAAAGTGTTCAGCATTATAAACATAAAAAGCGTCTCCTGACACAGAATGATATATGTCTCATCCCCCCTATGGGCATCACAAGACAAGGTTTATACAATAACGGACTTTTACACTATTACAACACGGTAATGTATAGTTATAAGTCAAATAAATAAACTCCTTATTGTAAAAAAAAAATAAAAAATCCAAACATCAAACATCCAGAAAATCAAAAGATAATTACAGGACATGCATGATTTTTTACTCCACAAAGTGTCAGTTAGACTTTAATGGAATTACCTGAGTAATCAATAATGTACAGTGATGAAAATCACAGCCTGAACTCGCATACCTGGCAGACCACCCACTGTCTCAGGTGATGGGAATTTGAACAGATTTGCAGATTCCATGGAATGCAGTTTGACCTCAATGTCTCTCTCCTTTTTCTGAATTAGACTGACTAGTGACTCAAGCGTAGACACAGCCAACATGCCTCTTCTGATGAACTCTGAGATGACTATACCGAACATACAACCATATAATGATGGTCAAAAAAGAAACACGAAGACATCATGTTTGTTGTGATGTGTGATATACTATAATAACGTTTACTCATGATAGACAGCGAGCCTAAGAACAAGCATACAAACAAACACTACTGTGCTGCAATTTGCAGCAAATAATTCTGCATTTATTACAGAACCACAAAGAGGAGATATTTCCAGCAACACTGTGTATTAATTCTTAACTCTTCGTGGAACTGGCTCTTGAAAATGTGAAGAGGTATAAATAACTACTTTTAAACTTAAACATTGTTACAAAATTGCAATAGGGACAGCTTGTTCAGTGTGGTGTGCCTAAATCACAATATTGAAATACTGAAAGGAATTGAATGGTTACCTAGAGAATTCCAGTTTATCCTCTTGTGCCCAGAGCACAGCACCCGCCTCAACTCGTGGATTCGTTCAGATAGCAAAAGAAACTCTGCATCATTCAAGGAGTCCATCAGGGTTTGATAGCGGTTTATCAGGTGCTTCAGATCTTCAACATACCTGCAGATAAGATGTGTGGGGGGCTTACACAAATGTGTCTAAATGGTGTGCATTTTAATTGATAAATATTGTAGTATTCAGTTTCAGTTTGACTGTTACATGAGTGCTGTATGATTCAATATGAAAGTACTGGATACCTGTAGAACTCGTTTTCTCGCAACGCAACAATGTCTGCGAATTCAGGCACAAGGTATCCCAGCTGCTCCATGTATTTGGTCTCTGAGATGATTTCCCTGAACTCAGGGGCAAAGTTCACCATATAGCTAACATTTCTCTCCACATCCTTCTGCCCCTCTGTCTGAAATTTTAAAAAGTCAGTGTCACAAACAAAGTGAGCACATCTAATCCCCTTTTTAAAAAACAAATCACAGAAATGAGTAGCAGTGAATTTGAAGGGGTCTTACTGGTTCAGAGAAGGACTGGTCCCCTGGCATGATACCTGTGCTGTTTTTCATCACTAAAATGGTATTGTTCATCAACAAGGGCAGGGTTTTCTTAGTCTCTTCCAGCCAACACTTATACTTTTTCTCCTCATACTCTTTCATGCACATAGCTACCTCCAGGTACTTGGACTTAGCCTATAGCAGATCGAAACATATAGTAAGCATTGTATCTATATCCATGCACGTTTACAAAGATGACCAATAGAACATGTAACATATGCTACATGACATAAATGGAAATGACAGAGTAGTCCAACATCTACAAGTACATGTGGAAATATAATTTTAATCTACTGTGCAAATTCTGTTTACAGTATTACTCTGCACTCTTAGATACAAAGCAAGCAAATGGTAGACCTCCATATCACATGGAATGAAAACACTTCACCAGTGAGAACTGCACAACAAACCTCTTTGCCCTGTTCACTCTCCAGCATCTCTGGCACATCAAGGAAGCGAATGATAGTGTGCTTGATGCGGTGGAAAAGTGATTTCACCCAGTAAATGGCTCCTGCTACAGGTGGCTGGTTCTTGCTTACTGGGGGATTGTCTTTGTATTGCAGAAACTGCTCATTGATGACGTCAACCTACAACCAGAAACAGTGGCACTTGAAATGGGAAAAAGGAAGAACACAAAGAAAGAGACAACTAATAGAAAAGCAGCATATGAATTACATTTATATGTCATTTTGCTTCTCTTAAAAATATGTAAATAAACATTTAGGTTTTCAGTAAATGTGTTTAATTTTTGGTATGTTTAATTTACAATGGCCAACATTTTTCATTTATCAAATAATATTACATCTTTACATGCACTGAACACTTGTACACAGTTGGATTTGATTAGTAAGTACCTGGGATAGTGCGTACGCTGGGATGTAGCACACATATGCTTTGTAACATTGTCAAATTTATGTGTACGTACACCAGCTATTACATACACAACTGTAATGTAGTTTTTCTTTTTAAGTACTTTTTTGCATAATCCCCACTTCTAAATCACGGGTTAATACGTACTCGCATGCACTCTTTTTCGAAAATGTGGTTGCAAAATGGCGACACATAAGAAGGCTTTTACTGAGAGTGACAAATGTGAAATCATCGTTAGCACTGAAAGTAGGGAAGGGCAAATTACTGTTTGTCAGTGACAAGGCCTAGCAAAAACAGCAATTAACATCATCAGGAGGGCCGGGGATAAATTGAAGTGCAGTTTAGAGTCAGCGGATTTTATCTTAGATGGCAAACACCTTCGTCCTTCAAATCATTCACATTAGTTGCAAACTATAAACCTTTTGCTCTTAATGGAGGTCACTTTCCTCCCCATAAATAAAATTGTATATATATTCGGTAAAAGTATGCACTACTTTTTAGGACAGAAACATTTTGGATACTCCAAAGATTTGTACTGTGTACCTTCTGATGAAATTTCTTAATTTACAATTTTTTTTTACTTTTTAAGAGGTAAATTGTTTCATTTCATAGATCATTCAGGATACTGCAGCAATTTGAAGTGTTATTTCACTAAAGTAGCAATTTGTAAGTAGTGTGAAAGTTAAAAAAACTAACTGCAGTCTAATTTGTAACTTAATTTGTAACCTCCTGCAACAGACCAACACTGCACCTCGTGTTATCTAAAAATACTGGCTGAATGCTAACCATTTTTAAAGTAAACAGCTAAAATAAAAGAAAATACTGCAGTTTACTGAATTCTCACAAACCTACTGATGAACATTGCAGGACTTAAAATAAAATAGCATGTTTTTAAAGTTAACTTCCAGGAATCAAATTTTGAAGATTTCAAATCATCCACAGGTTTAATTTGCAGTCCTGGAGCTACAGGGACCACCCACATATTTTGCAGTTTGGTAATTACAAGAGCTGTGTATGAAGGTCTTGTAGGGCGCATAGAATGTGAAACCTGGTAATTTATGATTGTTTACATAAATACTTAAATATGCAATTAATTGTTCCAAATGCTATGTTTGTGAACATGGTACAAGTTATCACAAAAAAACTATAAGTATACATTTTAGAATTATAGATACAACTAAAACAGTCTTAGTGTACCTCTTTGCAATATTGTGCCAAAATGTCACTGAATTTTTTCATCATTTGATTGCTGATAGCGTCCCTGGAGCGAATGTGCTTGAACTTTAACAGCATATCAAACGCCGCCTCTGCAGAACGCAGTGTCTTGAATGACTGGTCTATGAAGTTGACAGCTTCAGCCTCTATGGCCTATAAAAACACGAAACAGAATGTGGGTAGTTAGCAAGATAGATATGGTTGTACGAATGGAAGAGGAACTCATCTAGACCCCTGCACCCACCTGCAGGCTCTTTGTGAAATCCTTCATAACCAGCTTCCAGTTGTCAACCTTGAGGATGTTGAATGGATCAAAATTTAAATTCTCAATGGGTTCTACCAGGCTGTCCACGCACAGCAGCATCTCATCAATTCGCTTAGGGTCACCCGTTACTGCCTTCAGCTCTGGCCCAAATATGCTGTAGAATTCCTCCAGCGTCTGTATTCCAGAGAAGACAGAGTAAACTAATCGTATTAACGTTACATATACAGGCAGATAGGTTTCCAAGAAATTCAAATGGATGTTTACTGCGATGTATTGCTGCCACCATACAAAAATAAAATATGATCAGTTTTGTTTTAACATAAAACATTTCTTGTTATAACGCAAACCTTTTGCATTTTTACATGGTACTTTTGTGTTATAATGAGTAACGTTTACGTTTTAATATAATACATTTTGTGTTTTAACAAGATACTAACATTTTGTGTTTTGAAGCAAACGTTTGTGCGTTTTAACACAAACACAACACTGTTTGTTATAATGTAAAACTTTCATGTTATTTCACAAAACCAGTGCCAGTTTTTGATACCACTAGATAGAAGGCAATTCTTTAAGAAAACCTGTTTCAATGTGCCTGAAAATTAAGACTGGCACATAGGTTTACCTTCCTTTAGGAAAATCATAAACATACTGCTAAAGCTACACTGCAGTGATTTAAACATAACCATTTAAATGTCTTGGAATTGCCTATTCAAAGCCCAGATCCAAATCCAACTGAGAATCTGTGGCATGACTTGAAGATTGCTGTACACCAATGCAACCCAACTAACATGAAGGAGCTGTAGCTGTTTTGCCTTGAAGAATGGGCAAAAATCCTAGAGCTGAGCGGTGCTAAGCTAATAGAGACATACCCAAAAGAGATGTAATTACAGCAAAAGGTGACTACAAAGCACTTGAATACTTATGCACCCTCCATATTTCTGTTTGTTTGCCTTAATTACTGTTTATGTAAAAAAAAAAAAAAACATTTTGCATTTTTACAGTGAGTGTCGACTGTGTTAGAACACAAAACTGGCACTTTGTGTTATAATGTAAAACTTTCACTGACGTGAAAGTTTTACGTTACAACACAAAGTGGTGCCTTTGTGTTAAAACGCAAAAATGTTTGTGTTAATATACAAAACTTTGGTATCTCGTTAAAACACAAAGACTTCAATGATTACATTTTAAAATCTGTGTTACAGAACATACATCTTGCATTCAAAAAAGTCAATGATATATGCAGAATCTCACATTCGTTTATAATGTATAATCTCTATGGATTGTATGAAATAAACTGCAGACTGATGAGGCTTGTTCACATCTTGTCTTATGGTTAAACTGTGCATTTTCCAAAATGTAACTATGATGTAAAGTAGGGTGGATGGTTTCATCTGACCTGTAGTATGTCATACAGGTCTTGGCAAATTGAGGCCATATAATCTGTTCTCTCAAACAGCTTTTTGCGGTCAAATTCCCATCGAGATCCTCGGGCAGACATCTCAATCTTGCCTCGCTCCTCAAAGTAACAGGATTTCCACAGCTCCAGCAGCTTCTTACCATCTTGAGCTTTGGTCTTCGCAATCGCTCTCTCATCTCTATTATTTTCAGAGAAAAACAATAATCAACCAAATTGCCTACAGGCAGCTATTTGAAAATTTAAAACTCGTGTTGCTAATGCGAAGACAACATATGTTTCTGAATGGTTCCCTTTTTTAACTCTCAGAAGAAACCGTGCTATTGCTCACTTTGGTAAAGTGCTTTACCATTATTGTTTTTACCACAAGAAGTGCCAAGTATTAACACTTACATACGTACATACATAGTAGCATAAATAAGTAAACTGTAAAATGTAAATTATTTAAGCCACATTGAATTTAATTTGAATCACAAAGCACTCATCATGACCAGCTTCCAAAGCCAGATAAATATGCCCTGTTTTAAGTGCCTCATTTTCAGGACTGCTGTAGAAGGGTAGAAACATAGGAGAATTCCAAAGACCTGTAACAGAAAGTGGCCTGCAAAAATTGAATCATAACATCTTTCAGTGGGGTCCAAAATCTGTAGGGGCACCTCTGCTCATATCAACACAATATTTAGCATTATTGTTGAAGTGCAGCTAAGACACCTAAGCTACATACGGACAGCTAAGATGAAATAGTTGATCTGAACAAGCAAAGGAAAGGCTTACTTGAAGATCAAACGGACATTGACAACCCGTGCCACCCGCTCCGACAGCTCCCATGCGATGCGCTCCATCAGGGACGCAAAATGGTCATCCTTGTTATAGTCGCTGGAGATGATCCACACCAAGCGAAGTCCATTCATCATCAGAGGGATGGTGTCCAGGACCACATCAAAATTCGTCCCCATGACTAAATTCTGGTAAACGTAGTTACTCCACACTCAATATTTTGAGTTAAAAAAAAACGTATCAAGCCTTTACATTTTAAATAACCAGAAACTAAATTAGAATTCTGGAAACCCATATTATACAATGATATCAGTACATAGCATCATATTCAAATTAGCATAAAAATGCACACAATCAGGTCAACTGAAAGCCGTTCACTTGCCTGAACTGCATATATATGGACTATCAACAAGAACATCTACAGGAAACCCACATAAAGTGGGAGGAATGGGCAGACTGGGACTGCTCTTCAATTACAAACAACATCAAGGCTGAGATGACAGCCTGCTTCATGTGTTATGACTCAAAAGCATATACAGATCAGAACACTCCATCCATCCAGTATCCAGTCTAATTATCCTTTGCAAAGTCATAGGTGGCCTGGTGCCTTTGCAAGGAAGGGTACACCTTGAATAGGGTATCATCCCATTGTAAATCAGACACACACACAAAGGGCAATTCAAGATGACTGATCCACCTAACCTGAACATGTTTACACTGTGGGAGAAAACTGAAGAACCTGAAGGAAACACATGCATACATGGGGAGAACATGCAAACTTCACACAAACACACACACTACTGACAGCTATGCTGTTGTCATGTTAAACCCACATTCCTGGAGTTGTGAGGCAACAGTGCTGTCCACTGAGTCACCATGAAATGGACGAAACTCATGAAACCAATTTGTAAAGACTGAGGAGTCTTGCAAAGAAATACTCCTGTATTCTTGCAACTACTACCCATTAATTGCAAGTGAAAATGTGTAAAACAAAAAAAAAACAAGAGCCTTATAAATGTTTTTCTTTTTGCACAATTGTTACTGCACACATATTCCATCTACAGTTCAAAAACACCATCATCAAAAAAATGGCCTTTTCTATTGTGTATGCAGCATGATGATAAAAGGTCTCAAAAATAAAATTTGTGCATATGACCTGTTCAGGCATTCATACCTTAAAGTGTCGCTCCAGTGTGCTGAGTAAACGCTCATTCTCCACAGCTTCAATGTGCAGTTTACTTAGCTCCCTCACGGTCATTTCGAGGTTCTGTACAGTGACTTGGTCGGCACAGGTCATCACTTCCAAGATCTTTCTCACCGCAGGCAATTTCAGCTGCTCATTCATGGCACTCAGGATAGCAGCGCGCTCATGCCAGAAGTCTACCTCTGCCATAAGACCTGGACCCTTGAGGGTGGGATGGAGGCATTACTGACAGCCAAAACATCCATAGAGATGATGGTCAGGCACTTTGTTTGTCTAAAAAAAAAAAATGTAAAGTTAGAGACTTTTACCTGTGGTCTATTCTGTAGCTGCTCCTCAATGACCACAGTGATCTGTGTCTGCCAGTTCATCACACACTGTTCGAGACTCTCTACAACCTCTGGTGTAGAGGCCAAGATGTCTACCTCCTGTTCAAGGTCAATCACTGGAATGTGCAGCTTGATTTTACCTGCAAAATTGACCTGTTGCTGAAAAACTGCAAGGTAACATGCTATAACAGGATGAGCCAAGAAGTATGAGTACAAGACAACACCTACAAACAAATGTAAACAAACACACAGACCTTCCAGCTGATGGAGAGTCCTGTTGATGTGACTGACAAACTTGTGGACGCTGTTCAGAAGCTCATCCCTGATCATGAGCTGTGACTCATTGGGTTTCTCTTCTGTGCTTGACTCTGCTCCACTTCTGAGGTCCAGACCTGGGGCCACCCGCTCTCCTTGGTGGAAGGCACCATCAGTTACCTTCAACTGGTGCACAGTGAGCACCGGGATGTAAACCTGCAATATAAAAATAAAGTAAGTCTATAATAACGGACAATCTGCTACACACTTCCTACATTACCTGCAATCCCTTAAAGAACACATTTAGCATTACACGCCCCGTTGTTACCAGTTCTGTTGTCTGAAAGTTGAATCGTGTCAACTGGACTTCTTTCTTCTTGACAGGAAGTCCAGTTGTCATGATTCAACTTCCAGACAGCTCCACCTGGATGACTGAGAATCTTCATCAACATATCTCACCAGTTCTGTTGTAATGGCAAGCGGTCACTGTACAGCCACAGGTTCAGCCCTCATTGTGTTAACAATTTACAGTACTACTCACGTGACTGAGAAGGTTCTTCAACATCAACAAGGGGTGCCCATTCAACATTCCTGTCTCCAGAAATCTGGGCATTACATTGTTAGCCTCATTAACATCAATTGGCATGATGATAGCTTCTATAACAAACAAGAAATATGAGTGCAGTGCTATTAGTATTTACAATTAACTCTCACGTATTATGTGCATGTGAACTCGCATTTACTTCCAGTTTGCAATCAGTACAGCTAAAGTAAAGTTGTAAACATTTTGATCTGAAAAATCAAACTTAAAAAATAGTCAACACAACTCAAAAAAGGCGGTCACTGTACTGCCAAGTACAAGTACTGCCAGATAATTCGTACTGTGCATGCAGTATTACAACAGCAGTAGAATTTACACGTGGGACTCTGTGAGAATGCACGTATTTGGGGTTCTAACCTAGACATTTCACGTTACTCACCTTTGGTGTTTCTGAGAAAGTAGAAGACATTAGACTTTTTGAATCGCTCAGGGACAGTGTCCACTGCCACATGCAGCTCCACATGGTAAACAGTCTGGATCTCAATTCTCTGGAAAACCAATAACAATTAAAACTGTGTCATACCTATTTTTACATAAAAATTTAAAGCAGGAGTCTCTAACTATTGGCATGTAAAATATTGTAGCACAGACTTCATTATGTTCTACAGTGTGAATGCATTCTGGTCCAAAGTAAAGACCTTCACTTAAAACCATGCTCACATTCAACAGAACATTTTTTCATGTGTTTTCCATGCCCCTTATTGTTCTGCAATTAAGACTAGCATGGTTTGCACCAGGAACAAGAACATGTGCAGTAATGTTAATTTTACACATTTTGTCAGTGGTTCACGCTATTTGACATTTTGTAATAAAGGACTGTTTTAATTGTCAGATTTCAAGAGCTTTGAAGATTCTTTTTTATGCCCAAACCCAGTGCCTATGCCTTAGCCTGTGTCACCTTGCTTGGCTCCCAGCTCCTCATGCATACTACTCAACTGGTTTCCTGTTATTCAGCATCTTCGTCTGCTCCACCGGCAGTGTCTCTGGTGCCTGCTCTGCCAATAGTGTCCCAGTGCCTGTTTCATCACCAGTGTCCCCCACTTCACCTGGGTTGTTGGAACCCACACCTTGAGGACAGCTTCCCTGTAGAGGCCGATGTACAGTGAACCCTAGTGGGAGTGGACAGGGCCCACAGCCTATCCCTCAACCAGGACTGGTAGGACCATGGCTAGCAGCCCTCCAGCAAATGGCTTTATTGGGGACGCTGGGTGTTCATGGACTCCCCAATGGACCTTTGGATACCTCCCAGGCACTTTCCCTCTAGTGCCTCCCTATCCCCTTTGTGTTTTGTTCACCCTTGTCTGTTGTCTTTGGTACCCCTGATATCCCTAGTGTTCCATTACCTGGTCTGTCTAAATTGTTCCACTGTCTTGGTCTTGATGTTAGTCCTGTTCACTGGCTTGTGTCTTGTCTGGTGTATTTTGTTTAATTTTTCTATGGTTTTTTGCATCTCTTTTTGGTTTCTAATCTGGTGATGATTTAATTTGGGCATCAGGAGCTGTCCTTTATGGGGGGGGGGCACAGGCCACCCATGATCCTGCAGGAAACTCTGCATGTACCTAGAGCTGACCCCATCTGCAACCGAGACAAATATCCTGTCTCTACTCAGCCTCTTTGCATTTGGTAGCTGCTACATTTTGCCAATAATAATAATAATAATAATCATCACCATCGTCAACTGTATTCTACAAAGCACAAACTTTAATCAAGGACTGCTCCAAATATTCACTATTTTTGGATGAAAAAACAACACAGACAGATTGGAACAATTAACTAATAGAAGCTAGAGCGATAACGAACTGAAAAGCCACTTGCCTAAAGAAACAAGTGAAAAAACTAAAAAGGCAGTGAAAGCAGAGGACAAGGTACATCTACCTGATTTATGTTCAGTTAATGCTGTGTAAAACAAAAAGTGCTGTTTTTTGAATAGTAATTTGTCCATTGGAGACTGTTGCCTGCTTGGGCATTGCTTTTTGATGGATTTTTGGTTTTTCTCTGTTTTTTACAGTGGAGTCTGTGAGTGATTAAATATTGCATTTTATGCTGAAGATTGAGTTGTTCATTGTTTGTGTTTGACATGCTTGTTGTGCTATACGTATATAAGTTTTGTCACAGTTTTTTATTAATGAAGGGACCATGTAAGTTTTTCATTGAGTCGTTAGTGTAACATGAATTTGTCAGATGCTGGAAGTAACACTGGTAACTTTGAAATAGAGATCAGCAAAAGGAAAAAAATCAAACCCACCCACAAAGCTTTGGCTGATAAAATTGAAAGAATTCAGAGCAGCATTACAAGTGTAATTACAACTTGAAACTTTAATTCAACATTATGAAGTTGCAAGTAATCAGAAAAAGTCCTTAATTCCTCTACTTCCTGAAAATGAGCAGAAAAAGCAGACAGGTTTACAGGCATTGTCACATATAGTAGTGTATTTAAAATGGATGTTGAAAACGGCTGACTGCAATAAGAACTTTTACCTAAAGTGCTCATGCTCAATCTAATATTGCTGTTATGCATGGAGACCAGAGTCTCACTGGAAGTAAAAAAGGGTCAACACAGGCTATTTTAAGTTAGCGCAAGCAACCTGGAAAATAAAATAAAACCAGATTTCAGTATGCCAAATATTCTAAGTCACGTAGTATAAGGGGTTCTAACATAGGAAGAAAATCGATATCATCAATGACTTCTGCACGTATAAAAACTGAGGCTAACTTGGCTCTATTGATTGCCTCTCAGAAACGATTGAAGATCAACATGCTTTGTAAGAGCAAGAGGAACAGTTGAAAAAAAAGGAAGAAGCATCTCAAATTGTACAAGAAAACTGCTGCACACATGGCCAAAGCAGCTGTGTTGAGGACCATAAAAAAAAACCTGTCACTGCACTGGTCTGGACATTATATCAAAAACATTTTTGATATTATGAGTAAAAAAAAAAAAAATGAAATAACAACCTTCATGGTAGAACAGCTCTTTGATGAGCTTTGATGGTGAGCCATTCAGTATCATGCATTCATGGAGATCTTTGAAAATTGTGTTGACAGCAAGATGGACAGCTATACTATATGGACAAAAGTATTCGGCCGCCTGCCCATTAAACTAACAGGGACTAAAATGACATGGTATTCAAATACATATACTTCAATATGGAGTTGGTCCCCCTTTTGCAGCTATAACAGCTTCCACTCTTCTTCGAAGGCTGTCCACAAGATTTTGGAGTGTTTCTGTGGGAATTTGTTCCCATTTATTCTGTAGAGCATTCATGATGTCAGGCAATGATGTTGGACGAGAATGCCTGGCTCGCAATCTCCATACCAGTTCATCCCAAAGGTGCCTGATAGGGTTGAGGTCAGGGCTCTGTGTGGGCCAGTCAAGTTCTTCCACACCTCATAAACCATGTCTTTATAGTCCTTGCTTTGTACACTGGGGCACAGTCATGTTGGAACAGAAAAGTTGGAAGCATAGCATTGTCCAAAATGTCTTGGTATGCCGATGCATTAAGACTGCCCTTCACTGGAGATAAGGGGCCTAACCCTGAAAAACAGCCCCACACCATTATCCCTCCTCCACCAACTTCACAGCTGACACAATGCAGTCAGCCAGGTAACGTTCTCCCGGCATCTGGCAAACCCAGAGTAACCCATCTGACTGCCACACAGGGAAGCGTGATTCGTCACTCCACAGAACACATTTCCTCTGCTCCACAGTCCAGTGTTGGTGTACTTTACAGGATTAATAACATGAAGTCCGAGTTCTCATCCAAATTTGACAGCATTCTTACAGCAATTGACCATGTAAGAAAAGATGTTAAAGACTGCTCTTGTTGTTAAGACTGCGCTTGATGTTAAAGACAATGAAACTGCGCTCCAAGATAAGGTGAAAAATCTGGAGGGGAAAAATAAAGATTTAAAAGAGAAAATACTGGACCTGGAGGCTCGGTCACATTGCTCTAATGTAAGACTTGTAAATCTTCCTGAGGGCGCGGAGAGCGACGATATCTGTGGCTTCCTGGAGAGCTGGATCCCGGAGGAGCTGGAGTTGACGCCGCTCTAGGGAAAACTTACGCTGGAGAGAGCACACAGACTGGGACCAAGGAGGGAACGCATAGCTAACTCTGCACCTAGAACTCTTGTAATGAAGTTTTTGAATTATAAGGACAAAGAGGCGGTGATGAGAGCAGCCAGGACAAAACAGCAGATCCTCTACAAAAATCAACCGGTGCGGTTTTATCAAGATATGGCAGCAGAGAAGCATAAGAAGCTGAAAGAGTTTGACGGGGTATGGTGACAACTCTGATCATTAGGGCTCCGGTAGGGCATGATCCCTCCCACCTATAATAGTGACCTACAAGGACCACTCACACATCTTTGTCAACGTGAAGAAGCCGAAAACTTTATTAAGAAGATTCAATCGGATAAATAGCCGGACTGAGGTATTAATAAGCAGATGATACCACAGAAAACGTCCTTTAAACTGTTATGGAGAAGTACTTTATGGGGCTGCAGGTGGAGTGTAGAATTAAAGTTTAAACTTTCTGATTATTCTCCACCCCCTATATGCTGATAAGGAACAGTTTACTGATATGCACTACTTAAGTAAATATCATTTTTGCTTGATGGGTTGTTTAATATTTGAAACGGTTTAAATGATAGCAGCAGAGTAGCTACATTTCTATTTTTTTTTTCTCTTTTTCTTTTATCGCATCAGCATAGTTATACTGATCCTAACGTTGTGTGGAGCAGTCTTTCACTTTTTGGAAGTGTAATATTTAGAGGTGGGGATACCTGACGAGGTAATAGTTTTTATTTAATTTTTTTGTTGGGTTGGACATCACTTAAAATGTTGGGTCACTTCAATTCACTTGTTTAGATGTCTGTTGAATTAAAGGTTAAAATTACTTCCTGGAACTGCAGAGGGCTATCTAATCAATCAAAATATTGCATTCTAATATTATATTTCTTCAAGAAACTCATCTAAGGCTTGAAGATGAGCTTAAAGTGAGGAGGAGATGAAAGGGTAAAGTTTTGTCAGCCCCTTTTACCTCTCAGGCAGGGGATGTGATGATTTTGGTTCATGACTCCATTCCACTATAGATTCACAAAGTCATCAAAGGCAAGGCAGGGCGATATCTGATTATTCAAGGAAGTATTCTCAGGGAACGATTAATTTTGATAAATGTTTATGCCATGAATACAGATGAACCCAAGTTTTCTCAAAACTTAATCCTTACTGTTGCTTCTCTGCCTGGCGCTTGTATTATGTCAGGTGATTTTAATTGCACTCTAAACCCGCAGATGGACAGAAGTTCAGGAGTGGACCAGTCACATTCAAGAAGTAGGGATGTAATTCAAACTTTTATGAAAGAAATTAATCTAATTGATGTGTGGTGGGAAGACAACCTCAATGAAAAAATATAGTCATGTTACACGTTACATACCAGTCATACTCACGTATAGATTTTTTTTTGGTCTCAGCAATATTAAGAGGTGGAATAAAAAATGTCTTTTATGATCCCATACTTCTGTCAGACCATGCGCCAATTTCTTTAATTTATTAAAACTTGAAATTGACTGCTGATAGTCCCAAATACAGATTCTAAATAAAATGGCTAACTGATACTAGCTTTGTCACCTTTCTAGATGAAAAAATTAAATACTACTTTGAAACAAATAAAATAGAGACTTCAAGGAGTTTCAGATGGGAAGCATTTAAAGCCTTTATCAGGGGACAGATAATTAATATAACTAGCTTCAAGGCCAAAGAAACCTATAGGAAGGTGAAATCATTAGACACGAGGATAAAGAATTTAGAAGAATGTTTTCAGTCAGGTTCTCAAGAAACCCACCAAGAAATACTTCTGTTAAGAACACAATATAATGAAATGTCAGCAACAAAAGCGGTGTCAAGTTTATTATGACTTAAACAAACATTCTACGACCAAGGTGAAAAACCCGGCAAAGTGTTGGCATGGCGCCTCAAACAACTACAGAAACAAAGACTTATTACTTCACTATTAAATGACAATGATGAAACTATTGTGGACCCAATTGAGATAAATGAAACCTTTAGGAAATTTTACAAGACTGCCGGCCCACAGTCAGAGTCGGAGTGACAAACAGCGCTACTGTAACTTTCTTACTGCCCAGCGCCGGCTGCCGGCCCACAGTCAGAGTCGGAGTGACAAACAGCGCTACTGTTACATTCTAACTGCCCAGCACCGACTGCTGGCCCACAGTCAGAGTCGGAGTGACAAACAGCGCTACTGTAACATTCTAACTGCCCAGCGCCGACTGCC
>JABJVR010000035.1:16983605-17003615 GCA_025773905.1 Chitala chitala
TTCGCAATGCCGCGTGAGTTTCAAACAAGGAAAGCCGGCTGTACAGAAACGAACATTCGAATAGTAAAATATCAATTGGAATATTCGAATATTCGTTATTCGAATATTTATCTGCATCCCTAACAGGAATTAAGGAGTTCACCTCTCTGTCAGTCGCAGGGGTGCACCATCTTTACTCCAGGAGACTTTGGGCGCCGGCATGCCCTGGGCTACACACAGCAGCATCACCTTCTGGGTGACATTGGAAAAGATGGCGCTTTGGCCAACACTCAGCTGAATGTTCTTCTGGGAGCCAGTAAGGGGCTGTTCTTCCTGCTGAATGACAGCCTTCCTTCTTTCCTTTGGTGTACTCTGTGTGTTCACCCTCTCTGACAAATTGAACGTCTTCTCTATCACTTTGCTGCTTGAGCTGGCCACTTTTCCTGATCTCTCCTGTTTCCCAGGGGTGGCTTGAGTTCCAGACACCCCTGCCGTCAGCCAGTTGATGGACGGCGAGGTGACATCTTCTGCAATATCTCCGTTCTCACCCTGTTGTCCAGACAGGCTAATGTTCCTCAGAAACTCTTCAAGCTGTACTGGCTCCAGACTGTGGCCCCCTCGGAGAACAGAGATTCCTGTTTCTTTGTCAGACTTCTCTGTGAAGCTTGTCAAATAATTACGAAGGACCTGCAGGAAGGTCTCATCTTGAGCCTGGGCCTGGCTGTCATCCAGGTAAAACTCATTCCTCCGGCTCCAGTTCTGCCACATCTCACTCATGTGGTTCCATGTCTCCTCAGAAGGCCCTGTCCCAACAAAGTGCAGCTTAGCTACAGCACCACTGGGCTTTGTCTTTAGTCCTCTCCCCTCAGGCGGTTCAGCTAGCCTGTTATTGCTCCCAATCAACTTCAACATGAAGGTCTCAGAGACTGGACCGGCAACACAGCGGTAGACTCCGATGTCGGACGCTTCCAGACCATGGATCTTCAAGGAGCCAGACTTAGTGATCCCCAGGCGCCTAGAATTGTGCAGGTTTTTGCCATCCTTCTCCCATCTGATGTGCAGCTTCTGGAACCTTCTCACTGGGCACCTGATCACCACAGACGTCTTGGGCAGTAGGTAGGCTCTTCCTCCGACAGTTACATGGATTCTCTTCTCCTGCCTCGTCTGAATGTAGATGCGGTGGAGGCCCAGGATGTGTGGTTGTTTAGGTCTAGCGACCTTCTCAGGCTCTAAAGGTAAATGTTTAAACTGTTAACTCAAGAAACACACAGCCTGGCCATGAGGCACTGCAGTCAGAGACAAGTAGGTAAATACTTACTGGCACAGGTGTTCATGCGACAGGCCCTGACTAGTGGAGGCGGTGGCAGGCCACTGCAGGCTGCAAGGGCCAAGGTCACCAGCTGCCCTGCAGCTGTTAGCCTGCGACACACTGGCTCCCTCCGCTGAATCCCTGTCCCACAGCTCACAGAGCACTGCCAAAGCACAAAAGCATCACTGCTTACTGGGCACCCCTGAGACATTGACTGAGATGTGATACATTACTGCAGCTGTGTTGCTCACCATATTATTCAACAACAGTCAGCACGCTGTACTTGTGTTTCTGAAGAACAATAGCAACATGACACGTCACTGCATTTTCATTATGCTAAGCAGATGGATGTTTGGACTAAAGGCCAACCGAAACTGATTTTTTGGTTTCGGCCTAAATTTAAATATGCCATGATGCGATGCCACTTTTATTAATAAACAACTAACCATTAACAATCAGTAACCATTAATATCACTAACCGTTAACATCACTATTAACAATTTATGAACATCAATACCGTTAATTAGTAATTAAATCCAAACAACCCGAAAATTGTAGTTAAGAAACAACAGTTTTTCTGCATTCTCACCCAGCAAGTTGCTACGCCGGTCAGCATACAGCTGTCCTGCTGCACTGAACAGCTGTTAAACTGGCCACGCTAGTTTAATTTTCTACTTAACTCTGTAAATTAATTGTCACCAATTCGCTATAGAACTATTAAATAACAGACAAACTTTGCTTATACGTAAGCTACTGCTGTAATTACGGCAACAGGCTAAAGCTCAGTACCAATATTGTCAAACGAGTCTCAGTAACAACACGCGTATAAACTAAAGAAGGATGTTCTAACGATTTGTCCTACATCCTGAGAATGTCCTTCCCCATAGCACAGAATGATAGTTATAACCATCCATTTGTCCTACCTTATCAGATAATCCTACCCATATGAACGAACGCGTATTTTTGATTATCAAAAATCGTACGATACATATAAGGGTAGCACAATTTCACGGGGTGAAGTGCATTACGAAAACATCGTAGCAAACAGCAAGGTAGCACAGTTTCAAGGGGTGAAGTGCATAGTGAGGAAATCCTATGTACTTCACCTGTGTGACTGTGCTACCCTGTTGTATGTGGTAGGATTTTTTCACAGTGCATTTCTCCCCGTGAAACCGTGCTGTTTGCTACGATGTTTTTGTAAAGCACTTCTCCCCGTGAAACTGTGTTACCCTGTGCACTTCACCCCGTTTAACCGTGCTACATGTGGTAGGATTTTCTCACAATGCAGTTCACCCAGTGAACATATGCTACCCTGCTGTTTGCAGGGTAGCACAGTTTGCTACCCTGATGTGTGTTGTAGGATTTTCTCACAACCACATGCAGCAGGGTAGCACAGTTTCATGGGGTGAAGTGCATAGTGAGGAAATCCTACCACATACAGCAGGGTAGCATATTTTCAAGGGGGAATACATAATGAACACATGAATCAAAACTTATTCTGTGGTGGAAATGGACAAACTGACAACACAAAAGTACAACTGGTCCCTATATATTTATTTTGTATATCTTATTTTCGGTACATTGCTCTTTAACAGAGGGTTTGGATGTTTTCCCAGCCATGAAAACTAGTTGGGTAGTTAATAAAATGCTTAGTAATTATTTGTACATCGAATAAAATGTTAAATAAAAGTACACAAACAATAAAAATCAATGTGTTTAATGAGTGGGACAAAAACGTACAACGTCTTGGTGCTTTATCTTAGACTATGTTTCACAATGTAGACACAAAAAACACAAAAAGACGGTTAATTCTGTCTTATAATATACTTTTATACTGATAAACTGTTAAAGTTGCATGAAACATACAATTGAATTTAACGTAATACTATACTAGCCGCAAGATTGAACAACACACCAAGCTGAATTCATAGGTAGCATAGATTCACGGGCATTCAGCCAAAGTTTAGAAAGATGACGTAATTTTAGTCTGTGCATGCTCAGTAACAACACGCATATAAACTAAAGCAGGACGTCAATGAATGAATGAATATCCTTCGGACTGCCCAGCGCCGACTGCCGGCCCACAGTCAGAGTCGGAGTGACAAACAGCACTACTGTAACATTCTAAAAATAGACATTCGGCCGACAACCGAAAGTCTGTATCAATTTCGACCAAACTGAAAGAAAACCGAAAGTTAACTTACTGTTTTCGGCCGAAACCGAAACAACGCCGAAAGATGTCATTTGCCAACTTTTGGCGCCGAAACTGAATTTTGGTCGGCCTCTAGTTTGGACATCTCCTGGAGTCTATTCACCTTAGAACCTATAGGCTGCAGCACATCAGTGAGAGCTCAGTACCTTGGACCAGTTGCCCCCGGTGATCTGCGGTGCACAGGCCGTCCTGGCGCAGGGCTTGTGGGAGGCTGGTTTTGGCTCACCGCAGGAGGTGTTTGGCAGCTTGTGGAAGGCGCCAGTGGACAACTGCTGCTTGCAGTGGACCTTGCGTGCTTGGGTGCCACCCCCGCACGTATGGGAGCACTGTGAAAGAGCAACAGCCTGACGTCAGGGGTCCTGTGTACCAAGCACAGGTCACCCGGAGCTCCTGGTGCACGACACCTGATGGCCTCACCTGCTGCCATTCTTCCACGTGCCATGCAGGAGGGCAGTCCACCTGGTTGCAGGCCCTCAGGACAGAGGGCTTGAAAGCCTGGCACTCTGTGTCACTGCTGGTCACTGCATCATAAGGGTCCAGTGACCTCACCTGGCTGCAGTGCACACTCCTAGTCTGGATTCCTACCCCACAGGTAGCAGTGCACTGGGTCCACGGTCCCGACTCCCACCTGGGTGACGAGATCCAACAACAGCGAGAGCCTCACTGGTCACACACCTCTATATGCACAAACAAGCATTTTCGTCCTCATAAACAGCAGGACTGCTTCTACTGTGACTTAAACCAGCAAGAACATGGTTCCCACAAAGAGCGGAACACTTGTTGCTTAGGACCGTCCTTCTTAGCCAAACATTTGGGAAATGAATGGAGCTGTTCCAGACACCCACCTACACCCCACAGGATAGCCACACAGTTACATCATGGTTTCTCACTCACAGCTGGGACTGCTGGTACATATAAATGTTGGCATCTTACCTCAGGTGTGCTCGTCACCAAAACTGATAATGGTGCATGTTTGTGTGTGTGTTCAGCCAGTCAGCTGAGCGACTCTGGCTCAGAGACAAGGTGTGTGTGTGTGTGTGTGTGTGTGTGTGTGTGTGTGCATGTGTGTGCGCATGTGTGTGTGCATATGCAAGGTTCTAAGCTGTGGTTCCAGCCCACAGAGAAGCAGGAGCCTGCAGCTGCTTCCTGCCTAACAGCCATTAGTGCCGTCAGGGAAAGCACTAAATCAGGCTCTGGATCAGGGTTGTGAGCAGACTGGACAGCTCTAAACACAGATGAATAAATCTGCTATATTTAAGAGCCGATTTGGAGGAGATCAGGGTTAAACACAGTCCACACGAAACAGAGGAGGCCAGTCAGTCCTGCAACGTGGAGGAGCCTGACAGCCTGAGATGCAGACTTACCTGACACAAGACTGCACTGATTAACATAATTCACGCTTCACTGTCTTTCTAACACCTTAATATATCAAACTACCAAACCGAAATGAAGACGAGAAGCTTGAAGATGTGGAGCAATCATTGCCGCTTTTACCAATTATTAACCCTTTAATTCCAGTAGGTGTTCACTGAAGATGACTAGGCAATGTAATTTAAACTTATTTTCACAACCATAAAATGGGACTCTGAACCATAAATTCAAAAAAGGAGTCTGCTGTTTTGCCAGAATCATGCTTTTCAGGCACCATTGACTGGATGAACAATAGAACCGGCAGTAAATTGCACATTTTTGAGAGCATAGGGGAGTGGAGAGAACAAGGTTCCTCCAGGACAGACACCAGTCATGAGAGTCAGACCAAGTGTGTCCGCACACAGCACAGCGGTACACACTGCTGTCACTGCCTGCTCTAGAACCTTCCCACAAAGTGAGCCAATCAGAAGCTTGATAAAGTAAAGCTGAGAAGGGTTGGCTCTCATGGTCTTGGGTTTTGTGATGTAAAAACCCGAAAAAAACACACACAGTATAGATACACAGTACTGAGTTATAAACTGTCAGTCAGAAGGCCAAACTATAGCTAAGTAATATTCACTGTTATTGTGCAACATGTGTGCAATACTGCAAATATATCCCACACAAAATATGCAGAGCCTTATCCTATAGGACTAATAAAGCTAAGACTCAAGTAAAGGTCACTTAAAATTTATGGCCTAGAGCAACTTCATTACAGAACCATTTCTGAAAATCGAGTATGCGGTCTACTGACTAAAATAATCTGCAGTTAAAATATACAAAGAAAAAAAGGCCCGTTCTGACCAACAGATCATTGTCAGACTGTTTCTGAACTGTTCGCTGTTTGTGAATGGAAACTGCAAGAAAAACTATCAGTCTTTTCAAATGCAGTCATTACGCACTAAATTAGACACACATGCGCACACATGCAGCGGATGCCACAAAAAGTAATTCAAACAAACATTCTCGTTAGCAAAGACCAGTCCTGTAATAACATAACGTTGCTGCTCTTGGGCTGGACGGGTTGAGTCACTGTGAAGGTTGAGCACATGAGTAACCGGGGCCCTATGGAGCTCATCACTGTAGCTTCCCAGCTGCTGGTTTTGCCAGCTGAAATCACACCGCTGAACATCCTCTGTAATTTGAAAGGTCGTTTGATTTACGGCCTTTAATCTTAACTTTTGAAAAAGGGAGGCTTTGCAGTGTTGCTGCTGCTGATTTAGTGCAGCTCTCTCGAGGCAATGCAGGCGCAAGTCTCTCCACTGCCTGCCAGCTCAGAGCCTGGAGCGGGACCCACTTAGAGCCGGCCCTCTGCACTCTGACTCCAGTGTGTCGGACATTACAGCACCTCCTTATCCAGCTGACTTCACAAGCAATGGCACACAGAGACAGCCCACGTGGGCAAAAGGTCACACCGCACCCATTATTTACAGATGTGAAAGCAGCGTGCAGATTTGTGTACCTGTAACTTATTCAGCAGCGATTGTGTCTGCAGCTCCATGTCCAGCATGTTGTGTCCATGTGACTCTATGTGAAACTGTGTCGTTGTGGCTGTAACCCAGCCAATGTGAGAAAATAATTTCTGTTGGATCCTAAGCCTGGTGCTACAGAGAATGTGTCAACCACTGAGTGCTTTGAAACATAAAATATCGGGTGACTCATGGGTCTGGAGTCATAGCGAAAATGAGTACATTGAAAATTCTAGAACACTCTGAATCCAATTTGCTGTAAGAAGTCCCAAAGATATTTTGGGACCAAAAATATATTCAAAAATATATGAATTCATTACGATTCCAGAGTTCAGAGACAACACGTAGTAGTTCAGGAGTTCCACACACATTTTGCGAGCCGGAAACCTACAGAGGCCAGTTATCCAGAATTACCATTTGTATAAGTATCTGTTATCCCTGCAGGCTATGTGTTAACATTGACAGACAGACAGACAAACACACACACACACACACACACACACACACACACACACTGTCCCTGATGGATTCTTACCTTGGGGGGCACAAAATGGTGTTGCAGACTCTAACAGTCACAGGGGGGCGGCTGGTCCCATTACAGTGAGAATCATCAACCACCTGTCCCGTGTCTCTTCTCAGGCACCTCACCAGGGTCTGCTGGCTCCCTGTGAGTCACACAGGAAGAGCACAGTTCTAAGAAGGGGAATAGTGGTCTCCCTCCCTCCACCCCAACCTCAGAACAGAGATCTATATGTATAACTATAGCCAAAGCTTAAGAAGCCTTTCCACAGACTAATTTACATGACTGTCATGTGTCTTATCATTACTCATCATCACAGTTAAAGGCTGAGAGCACGCACACGGCTCCTTTCAGCACTCAAGCACACGCCTCACCTTCATCTGCACGCTCACTCATTTGGCTTTGAATTTCATTACTTCACCCATATCCACAGTTCAAACAAACTTTATTCAGTTCAAGAACTACACTGTTCCCCTGACAGCCAGTCCAAGGCATGTAGACAATGTTACTCGCAGAGCACAAAAAGCTCTATGTACTGATCAACTGTAAATACTAACCTTATGCGTGAAGTACATTGATTATATGATCAGTGAAGGTCTGGACAGTTTTACTAGTTTTAGTCAGTCGGTTTAGTCACCATACAATAGAAACACACCCTTAACAGAGAAGTAAAACTGTACATGGAGAATGATGTCACATAATCACTTTCCACTAGCATGCAAATCAAACACTTCATACTAAGTTTTTGCTAATCATTAATACCAAGCCACCCATCCAGCACATTAAATGTATGCTGAACCTGGATGACTTGTGCAAAGTGACCCTATTTAAGAGCTCACTTCTAATGTTCAAAATTGTTAATTTCAGTGAAGCTGCTGCCTTTTTCCTTGTGAATACCTGTACCAGATGAATGCCTGTACTGATATATTTAAGTGAATGTGCCTCTGGTGAGGCGAGGCAGCGTACCTGCTGCACAGGTAGAGGAGCACGCACTGAAGCCCATTGGCTCCCAGCTGTAGCGTAACTCCTGATGAGAGCCCTGCATGTCCCCACAAGACCCCAGATTGCAGGGTCGCTCGACACTGGGCATTTCCTCTCCACACTCCTCATCAGGAAGGTCCACCTCCGTCTGTGTGAAAGACAGCAGCACCCGGCACTTCGCCCAGCGACGCTGCCAGCCTGGCCCACAGGGGGCGCTGCAGGGCAGCCACGGCCCCACAATGAACCTGCAGACAATGCAAGAACGAGCTGAGCAAAGGGGACAGTTGACATCCTAACAGGAGAGCATCGAACTCATTCAGCTAACAGCAACCCAGCAGAATCCTGAGCATGGGTCTGGTTGTGTAAATCTTCACCGTGATGAGAAAAGGCCATAACTTAGACCTCTACATGCAAAAGTATACGACGTCATAGGAGGTGTCAGCCGAGATTTAAAAAGAGCCCCAATTACAAGGTTTTTGTCCTAGAAACTCTAGGGTAAATTAGTACCATATTGTCTTGCAGCAAAGGAATACTTCATAATTTAATGCAGTTCTACTGAATATTTAATAAAATATTTCAAAATTAAAATGAAAAAAGTCAGTTAAAATCATTTTATAAATACCTACAGTTGATGCAGAGAACAAGGAAAACCTTTCAAAATAACCGAACACCTACAGCTGTTGATGAACACATGACAGAAGGTACTGGCTGCAATTCAAAAAGAAATTAAAGTGTCATTTTACCTGAGGTGATTAAACTGATCTTGTAAAGTAAATCAATCTAACCTTGCAGGAGAGGTTGCAAGGTGGCCAATCTCACCTGCTCTGGATCATGGCTACAGATATACATATCATAGGATTGGGAAACTATATCCCTTTTCAAAAACCGCACATTGAAATTTGCCGCTCGAGAGTGTTTTCCAACGCACCCCTGCGACAGAATGTGGAGGAAGGCCGGTTTGGCTCCACTAACGTTTTGAAGGCCAGCGATAGATGGAGAAGGGGGGAGCAGTCCAGATTTCCTTTTGGCTTCATCAAACTCAGCAAGCTTTAAGAGAAGCGTCAGGCCACCAGCTCTGCAAAAGTGCTCAAATGTGTCCAGCGGAATGAACCCCCCCCCTCCACACAACCCACCGGCCTCATAGTGTAAACATACCACAGGCTTATGGGATTAAGGTTTATGGGACCTGCCTCTTCACCCCCAAGACCACCACGTCACACAGTGACTAATGCAGGCTCAATAATAAAGAATATCAGATGGTCAAGATGAAAGTTCATGTAGCTATGGCAAAAACAGCTCCTTTGGATCAGGGTAAAAGCTGGACAGACCGCTGTTTTGGCAGTCTGCTTCCTGACAGTATTTGGAAAGGTGTGACTGTCAAATGCCAACCGGTGCCATCTTCTCTGGTGTGAAAATCAGAGTCCTCTCTCATCTTGACAGGTACACGTGCATTTGTGTTGAGCTAAAGGTCAGCCTGGGCACCAGACATTGACCTTTGTACATAAAATATATCTCAAGTAAAGTATGATTGTGGTGATTCCACAGTAACAGAATTACTGTGTCAAGTTAAAAGCTACTTTAGGGCCAGTTGTTATGGCGTCATTCTTCTGCTCTTGGAATTCAATAGGTATGAATGACAGTTTAGTCCCAACATCAATCCAGCTGTTTAAACTCCACTGTTTTTTTTATTACAGTATTTCAGTGTTCTGGCTGCTTTTAAAGATGTTTTTAGAAAATGGGAGGAAATCTTACCAAAGACCTTTTCCCTATATGTTGTGTATACAGTACCTCCTGCTTGGCCACAACACAGTTACTAAACAAGGTCAGCCTGCTAACACTCAGTAATATGATGGTAATTTAGTGTTGAGTAACCACACATGGAAGGACAGTGAGCCCTAAGAGAAGCACCATATCTCAGGCTCACGCATGTGTCCTTCTCGTCATCTCCTTTGGACACGCAAACCCTCATCTCACATCCTTCTTTTTTATAAGCTTCTTAGACAGTTGCTGTGTTTGGCCACAGTGTGCATCTATGTGTGTATGTATGTGCGTGTACATGTGTGTGTGAGAGAGAGAGCATGTTGAAAAATTCTGACATGCAGTGGTGTAGGTTCCATTTTTCAGTTTTGGGGGACACACACTACCTATGGTATTCTATACATTACATAAATAAAGTAACCAGCCTCCAAATATTGGGGACACACCCCCCCAGAACTACACCTATGTTGACATGTCAATACCCAAATATAGTAGACATTACCTACTAACATTTTGTCAGTAAATATTATCTACTTACAGGTTTCAAAAGAGATCTATATTTACTCATTCGGTCTTAGTCATGTAAAATACAGTACAAAGAGCCATAACTCTGAATACAGGTTCCACAAGATACATGTGGGACCAAAATGCCGTACTTGTAGATTGTCCAGTGAATCCAAGCTGCTAAATGAAGGCTTATATCAGAGGCTTTCAGGGTCACCCGGGACACCACTGAAGAAATACGTGTGTCACGGTTGCTGCCCCAGGCTGCACCCTCATTAGCTTATTGTGAGCCCCACTTAGTAGTTACTTAGATTTTTGTATCTTGAGTCTTTGCTGATTCTGCTTAAGTTAGGCTTCCCTTATGTTCAAGGTGTGCTTCCAATAGTGCATTTAGTTAATCATCCATCCATTATCTTAACCGCTCAGTCCTGGTGAGGGTCGCGGGGAAACCTGGAGCCCATCCCAGAGCACATAGGGCACAGGGCAGGGGACACCCAGGGTGGGGCACCAACCCACCACAGGGCACACACACACTACGGGCAATTTGGACACACCAATCAACCTAACCTGCATGTCTTTGGACTGTGGGAGGAAACCAGAATACCCAGAGAAAACCCACCAAGCACAGGGAGAACATGCAAACTCCACGCACACAGACCTAGGGCAGGAATCGAACCCCAGGCCTGGAGGCGCGCGGCGACAGTGCTAACCACCACGCCACCGTGCCGCCTTTAGTTAACCATAAAGTTCCAAAATGTTCGCAAACACTGCATGGTTCGTTTTACTTACCTGCAAGTGTTTGCATGCAACGGACACCTATCTCAGCAATGCAGATGGTGGACAAAAATGGCAGACAAGTAGTACAAAAATCTTCTTATTTTTATCATATTATTTTGCATTCATAAAGAAATGATCACTACAGTTTCAGAAAATCTTAGAGCAAAGGTTCTAGGAAAAGACTAAACATATTAGTGTTGTTAAGGCAAAATTATATTCTACTTAAATTTGTCTGATACTACTCATGAAAAACAAAACTAAATATGAGGATGACTGCCTGACAGTTCTTCCACAAGAAGTCATGTAAAAGGATCAATCAGCACCATCTTCAAAGAAGTTCATTAGTAATAGTGCATGCAGCTTAGTATAGTAATAATAATAATAATAATAATAATAGTTCCTTGCACAAACTACATTACAGATAACTTTTTGTTTTACAGAACGTGAGGCTGGTTTGCTTCTGGTCTGGTAGTTTGGCTCTGATGGTTTTCCCCCAATATGGTTTTTTCTGTTTCTGTTCTCTGTCAATTTTGTTTGTCTTTGTTTAGATGTGTTCTTAATTTTGCCCTGTTTGGCACCACAGTTAATTGCCTTGTTTCTCAAATAAAACTTCAATCTGCACTCAGGCTCAAGTACCCTAAACTTTGCAAAGTGGGAGAAAAGACATTTCTTGTGCTCAGAGATGATATAACTTTCCAAGTGAAAGACAAAGCAGAGACTCACTTGGGTTCCTCTGAGGCAGCTCCAGGCAGCTCCAGCTCCTGGGCCTGTTTCTGCCATGGTGGCTTGGCCTCTGTAGGCAGCTTCTCTGGAGGAGCAAAGGGCAGGAATCAATGCAGCAGCTCCAGGAAGCACAGCAACTGCAGCGGGTTCATCATCCTCAGATGTTCAACAGAATCCACTTGCCAAGGCATCACGATTCAGCAACAGGCCTCCCTCACAGAGAACCCCCCTACTCACACCCATGTGTCAACAAAATATTGTAAAGCACCTTCTCCCCCCCCCCCCCCTTCATGGTTATTAGAGGTTAAAACTGAAGCAACATCTTCCTGCTTCTAGCTGGGCAATATCAGAATAGTGAATAGTGAACACCTGTGGGTTGAATCAGTCATGAGCACCGTCAGGCATCTCCATATGAGAATACATGATGACCCTCCCTTCACCCCACTAGAGGTTTCTTTTTGTCCACACTGTGGAGTTTTTGGTTCCTCTCCTCTGCTGTCAGTTAGCTTTAACCTAAGCTGTCTTTTCTGCATTTATTGTTGTACATTCTTGTTAAATGCCTTGGGGTAACTCTATTGTGAAAGGGTCTATACAAAAATAATAAAATGAAATTGAAAACATTGCCACTGGCCTCTCCCCTATCAGTGCTTGCTTCATAAACCATCTCTCTCACTGTCAGGGATGATGGAGAGATCTACAGTAGCTCACAAAGCCAGAAGAGGCTGCCTTCACACCCAGAGGAGGCTACCAGCAGGATAACTCCCCCAGATATGCCAGCTAAATATTTATGCTCTCCCAGCAACGAACTGGGTGCATGACCTATTATCATAGCCCCTACAGCCTGTCATTTGATTAACTGCTGACAGCCCGCAACTTTGGCTGCACTGTGCTTCCTTTCAAACATGCAGGGAAGGCTCAAGATCTTGGCTCTTCTTTTGGAGCTGCAAAGACAACAACATTCCCCCAGTATCTCTGCTTCATGCGCAAGCAATGATTGAGAATAATCGAAGTCGATGATTCCTCTTTGGGTTTAGCTGCTGTTGCCATGTTTTAAACCATGGAGTATGAATCCCCCAGAGATTGGTGTTTACTAGAGGCACTTGTCCCAGTCTCAAAAATCAGCTTGTGGCAGAAAGTCTGACCTCCTGCTGCAGTTAATATAGGCCCCATTCTGGAGCATCTGGACAAATATGAACACTATCAAATGCTAGTTGTGCATATTTGGGTTTACAAACATTGTGAAAGGTGTCCATGATCACACACTAGAGAAGAATTCTTCTGTGCTGGAAAACTCAGCATAGCATCCCTTCCACATGAAAATGAGGCCTGACCATTTACAACTTGAGGAGAGGCTGTCTTTGCATTATGCCACGTACAGCGCTCCCCTCGAAACACGACACACCTAAGCAGGAGGCAGTTAGGCAGCTAGGGCCCACCTCGAGGCCTGTAGCACGCGACAGGGACCAGGCAGTCCTCTTTGACGTGAGGCTTCCGCCCAGCATCACATCCCCCAGCGTGCTGTCCTCTGTGATCCAGGCACAGGACCACTCTGTAACGCAAGCCACGCCCACAGGTCACTGTGCACTGAAAAACCAACAAGCCATTACAATGCCACACTCTAGCACCCACAGAGGTTGGAATGTGAACAATAAAAAAACAGGGGGCTTCAGGTCTGGGCAATGCATATATTATTATGGGGGCAAAAGGGAATAAACAATAGGTGTTGGGTTACAAGTGCCACTGAGAGGCATGCCCTCTCACCTGGGACCACTCCATTGCTGCCCACTGAGGGCAGTCGAAGGTGTTGCAGTCTTGCTGGGCGGTAGGTCGAGGTGAGTGCATGCACTTCCATTCCTCCACCTGGGACACCTGGCCGTGCACGTCTTCTTCCACGCACACCACGCTCCTGGTCTGGGTGCCTCCCCTGCAGGATGCTGAGCACGTTGTCCACGGGTTCATTTCCCACCTGTGCAGCAGAAGATGAGGCCATCAGGTGGGAGCTGAACCAAACTGTTTATACATTATCATAGACCATGCACAGTATCTGGGAACGTTCACCTTGGACAATAAGCAAAGGTTCAACAGCAATAGTTCAGCACACTCGCTTTGGGAGATAAAATCTCAGCACAGTCCATTAGCAACATCAGAAAAACTTTAGCATGGGACACTGGCAATTCCTCAGCAGCTCCAAAAGTAACAGCACATACCAAGAGCACAGACCTTGAAACTGACTGGGGATCAGCAAAGGCACTGAAAACTAGCCTCTTAAGATCATTAACATTGATAGCAATGCATGTAGTAAAACATTTACATTACACCAAAAACGTCCAAAACTGAATATATACCTAGCACGGAAACTAGGAGAGAAAATGTAGGTATCAACACAGCTCCATAAAGAAC
Organism: Chitala chitala; assembly: GCA_025773905.1. Taxonomy (NCBI): domain Eukaryota; kingdom Metazoa; phylum Chordata; class Actinopteri; order Osteoglossiformes; family Notopteridae; genus Chitala; species Chitala chitala. Next base: position 16,997,648 of record JABJVR010000035.1, read on the forward strand.
ACAGAGTTATGAAGGAGTGTGTTATCTTACCGAGGGAGGGGCTGAAACTGGTCATAAGGCATCACCTCTTTGAAGCCATCACTGTGGAGACAAAGTAGCAAATGTTAGAAATGCACCATAAGCTGGGCCTTAGAGTCAGTAACAAAACCTTCCAAATGTTAGTAATGCACCATAAGCTGGGCCTTAGAGTCAGTAACAAAACCTTCCAAATGTTAGTAATGCACCATAAGCTGGGCCTTAGAGTCAGTAACAAAACCTTCCACTCAGGTTCCAGTTCAATTCATAGATCCACTGACTCCAATTTCACAGCACTGGTTTAAATTCTGACCATCTTATTAACTTTATAATTAAATCACCTTTTGGTTATTATATTTTATATGAAACAGGACTATTTGTTGACTTCTGTTGCCAAGCCTAGGCCCAAAAGTTATTATTTTTGGGGCCTAAACCTACACTTTGGGAGTCAATTTATATACCTGATCTACCTATACACTAGCATATATGGTACATTTTGTCATAGCTGGTACATTTTTACCAGCTCCAACTCCAGTAACCCAGTAACCGCTCCTGACTCTTATGCCATGACTCTGACTCCACAGCCCTGACCACAAGCCTTTAATTTTCAACTGAAAATTATTTTTCAGAATAAATGGTGCAAAATGCAAATCTACACACATCTGCGCTTTTGTGTACAACTGACTTGGACTTAAATCTGTAATAACTGCTTGTCTGCTCAACTGATTAAAGTCTTAATCACTGGAATTTTACCAAAAACTGAATATGACTGTGTACACAATTAATTATGGAGATAAGAAGATGAAACTGGCCTTTCTGGGCAGGGCTCCAAGTTGCACTCCCTAAGTTTGGGTTTGGGTTTTTGGTTCTCAGGGTAAGGATGGCAGTGCTGGTCAGGCACCACACGGCTCAGGCGTGTATCCATGCACTCAGCTGAGTTCAGCTGGTACCCTGAGGGGAGGGGAGGGTGAGGAACACTATTTCAGTCCACCCTGCCTGTGCTCCCCACATTGAGCTCCACCTGACAGAAAGGCCACGCCCACCTCCTCCACAGGTCACGGTGCAGGGGAAGAAGTCAGTCTCTCGCCACTGATAACGGATGGGCTGGTAAAACATAAACTGGATTATGGTGTTCCTGGGAGCGGCATACTTCAGCTGTGAAGAGAAGATGGTTTAAGTGGACAGGTGTTTGTACAGTGCTGAACACACCTCAACATAGAAGTATGTAAAGATCAAGACCTTATATGTGGAGTCTCACTGACTGCTGTCATTAACACTTTAGTCAGCACTTTCTGCAAACGTATTCATCAATTTAATATTTATCAATCAATTTAACATTGTATCAAATTTGCAATCTTAATTCTGATGCTGGCCATCAATGTGCTCTTTGTATATTGGTACTATGACTTCACTGCATTCTGTCCCAGCACTCTGACTAAAAAAACAAGCTAGACTAAGATATAAAAACGTAAAAACGCTCCCTTTGCAATTCTTACCTTCATGGTGAAGTCAGCTGCTAGGGGTCCAGCAGCACGAAGGGTCAGTCTGTCAAGCCCCGTCTGGACTTCCAGTGAGGTGTTCTGTATGACGTAGGTCCCAGGCGATCTGGGAATAAGCTCCTCCCTCTGACCTTGCAGGGAGCGTGTCTCCACAACTGCAGTCCAGCAGAGACACAGAGCTGAGATAAGAAACTGAGACATGGAGTTGAGACTTGAAGGTAAGATGCTGAGTTGAGGTAGGTACAGTCATAGATACAAACAGTATATATACGAATAAGGGTCTGTTACCAGCATACACAAGCAAAAGCATGAAAACCAGCAAAGCTACAAACACACAGTACACTAAGGAGACACAAAGAAATGAACAGCAGGATGCTGGCAGCCAGTGTCTAACATGTCACCAATGTTAGAAGTAAACAGGTAATATGTCTCAATAAGACTGAAAAGTAAACAATATCAGAAAAATGATTGAGTACATCTGTTTGAAACCATTTTTGATTTTTGATGATCCACTTATATTACTACACATATACAATACTGAGCAAAGGTTTTAGGCAGGTGTGAAAAAAGATTCTGTAAAATAAGAATGTTTTCAAAACAGAAGTGTTAATAGTTTATTTTTATCGGTTAACAAAATGGAAAGCAAATGAACAGAAGAGAAATCCAATTCAAATCAATATTTGGTGTGACCACCCTTTCCCTGCAAAATATCATCAATTCTTCTAGGTACACTTGCACACAGTTTTTGAAGGAACTCAGCAGGTAGGTTGTTCTAAACATCTTAGAGAACTAACCACAGATTATCTGTGGATGTAAACTGCCTCAAATCCTTCTCTCTTCATGTAATCCCAGACATACATGATGCTGTTGAGATCAGGGCTCTGTGGAGGCCAAACCATCACTTCCAGGATTCCTTGTTCGCCTCTACGCTGAAGATAGTTCTTAATGACATTGGCTGCATGTTTGGGGTCATTGTCCTGCTGCAGAATAAATTTGGGCCAATCAGGTGCCTCCCTGATGGTACTGCATGATGGATAAGTATCCGCCTGTATTCCTCAGCATTGAGGACACCATTAATCCTGACCAAATCCCCAACTCCATTTACAGAAATTTGGCCCCAAATTTGCAAGAAACTTGCACCATGCTTCAATGTTGCCTGCAGACACTCATTACTGTACCGTTCTCCAGCCCTTCGGTGAACAAACTGCCTCCTGCTGCAGCCAAATATTTCAAATTTTGACTCATCAGTCCAGAGAACCTGCTGCCATTTTTCTGCATCCCAGTTCCTATGTTTTCATGTATAGCTGCTTAGCCTTGTTTCCACGTCAGAGGCATGCAGCTTTTTCACTGCGTCTACGGTCCTCAACATGCCTGTTTCTTTGTGCTTCTTCAAAAGAGCTTTAACAGCACATCTTGAAAAAAGGGTGGTCACACCAAATATTGATTTGATTTAGATTCTTCTTCTTTAGATTTTTCCACTCACTTTGCATTTTGTAAATTTATAAAAATAAACAAGTGAAATATATATTTTTGAAAGCATTCTTACTTTACAGCATTTTTTCACACCTGCCTAAAACTTTTGCACAGTACTGTATACTGAAATATTAAATGTTCATAAATTAAAATTTGAAGCATAGAAAATCATGAAGCAATCATACTCCTTTCAGTGTACATTTAAATTTAGATTTACAGTTGTACTGTACATACATAATAAAAAAAATCTAACTATTCCAATAATACATTTTCTTTACAGTGACATAACAGTGCAGATTAATCATGTCATTACATCAGCACAGACTGCTGGTACAAAGAGTAGAAATATTATTAAGGAATGCTAAAAATCCACATCACTCGATGCAAAGATACTACCCTTAAAAGCCTCCATGGCAGTCTATAAAGAAAATCAGATCATCCATTTTCTGACTAGCTTCTGATAATATTTAGTTTAACTCCAGTTCATGCACTGCATTTGGGCATTGGGGGTTTAAAAATATGGCTTTAATGTTCTCCTTTTTTTCTTCTGTGGTCTTTAAACTGCACTTTAACGTGTGCTTTTCCAGGCGTACATCATTAGTCTCTCAGTGGCCGGCACACAGTCTGTTAAAGCAATCGCAGGGTCAAGCAGAAGCCCTTTTCTGTAATGTAGGACAAACCAAACATCACACTGTGATGTCTGCTGATCATGTGAGCCACGCACGTGTGAGCCAGGCTTTCTAATCTCAGTTTTTTAAACATGGAGAACATTGGTGCCAGTCTCGTGACAGTGGCACCTGCAACTGGCTTACTTAGGAGATCGGGTCCCTTGGCGGTCACTCTCACGTTACGGCTCCCCAGAGGAATCTCCACCACGGTCTTCACAGCTGCAAACAAGAGCACAAATAAGTGTGGGAGAGCCTAGGGGAGGGCTATTAACCTGACATGGAAACTCGACCATAATCCTGGGTTATTTGTTAAGGAGCTCACATATCAGGTTTACACATAACATCAGTAACATAAACAAAAGAAAATCAGTGTAATCGACTTAACATGGCTATCCAAACATCTGGGTCACAGGTCTGACTTCCCGTGCCTGTCTACAAAGACAGGAGAGAGCACACCTCCCACACCTCCCACCCCTCCATAGAGGAGTACCATTTTTAACCCTTCTGTTACCTGTGCAGCAGTGAAAGCTAACAAATACATATACTTGGTCATTTTCTATACTAATATATATTTTGTGCATGAATGACTTGTAAACAGGGCCATTATAAAATCTTGGGCAAAAGCATTAAATTTTGCCATTTGAATGCTATAACGTCTCAACAATAAATCTGTAATACCTTTTTGGACTCAGTACTAAGAGCGAATTACCTCCTTTTTGACTGTCTTGACTTGGAATCAAATGTCTAAAGACTTGGTCGAGTTGAACTCGACCGACTTGATTCGGACCCAACACTATAAATTTTTTCTATTTTCAGAGGTCTACTCAGGTTCTCAAATCAAGACTGTGTTTTTGGTCATCCAACAGGTCTGAGCAGATGAAAACGCAAAAAGTACATCTTTTCATGCATGACAGTGAGGGATTGTGGGAGTTATGCAGCACTCTTCCCACAGCCTCACTGCTCCTGACCTCTGACCCTGAATCTACAGAGTGGCAATGATGTCAGCAGAACTTGCAACAACAGAACATTGCACAGATACATGCAAACAATATGCTGTTGCAAAAGGTGCTATATAAAAATACAATGAAACATACTAAATGGTAAAATCAAATATATCAGAACAAAAATTACAGGATGCTAACTACAGCAATAATGACTACCAAGAGAAATTATAAAAAAGTATGATGGCCTGCATGAACCAGGTCTTGGAAATATGTCTGAAACCTTCTGTCAGTCCTGTTGTGAAGACATCATCATTGCTTGGCAGAAGTATAAAGATACACAAATGCAAATGGCCATGCCATTTCTCAAAGGGATTCAATACAGCCTTTGGAAAAATAAAATTGTTTCTCATTTCATTTAACTGTGGGCCATACCAAAATTACTGTGTTTGAGAACGCTTTTATTGACACCTAAGATAAAACTCCTAATCTAGTAAGAAAAACTAAAATGAAGTCAGCGGGTGGACGGAGGACATTCCAAAATTGGGTGGGTGTCTGGAATCTCGGAAAATTTTAATAGTGCAGCATCATCTCACCATAAAAGTTATTTTGTTTTTAATATAACCCAACCTTGTCAGGCGTACTTTTCACTTGACCTTTGCAAGGTCAGACCTCTCGTTGTCTGGGCATCAGGATGGCATCAGATCTAAAGAGAAGAAGGTTCAGGAGGCACCATTTCGGACCAGTACTTTTCTATAGGCCCATATGCAAGAGCCATGAATAACTCCTACTGGCAGAAGACAATGTGTCTGAGGTGTACTGAAGCCATAGATCTCACAGGAAAGCTCTACTGCAGCATGTTACAGAATATACGTCACAAGAAAGCACCTAACAACGAAGACAGTGAAACTGATTTAAACAGCAGTTCATTTCACACAACATTAGCAGTCCAATTGGTAGATCTGGAAACAAAAAGAGGAAAATAAACCTGCTGCTAGGTACAGGGCATTCAAATCACCTCATCATGAAAGATTAAATGGGTCAGAATGGAATGTACAAGTATTAGTACAAAGTTAGTGCTTCAATAGTGTGTTTCTGCCAGCCATTTGATGATGTCTGTCGGTTCTGTATACAGGCAGAAGGTCTGCCTGTGGGGTCTGTATACAGGCAGAAGGTCAGCCTGTGGGGTCTGTATACAGGCAGAAGGTCAGCCTGTGGGGTCTGTATACAGGCAGAAGGTCTGCCTGTGGGGTCTGTATACAGGCAGAAGGTCAGCCTGTGGGGTCTCTATACAAGCAGAAGGTCAGCCTGTGGGGTCTGTATACAGGCAGAAGGTCAGCCTGTGGGGTCTGTATACAGGCAGAAGGTCAGC